>JAQZBX010032491.1:0-25827 GCA_029593785.1 Cabassous unicinctus
TTTAAGATTTATTTATTTACTTCCTGAGGGGTTTAGGAAGAGGACGAGAAGGGGCAAGCATGGATCCCTCTGGAGCCGAGGACCTGGCGCCTTTCACACTCAGGTTTGGCAGTGGACCAGAAGAGCCAGCCAGGATGCTCCCAGCATCAGCCCACGTGAACTTCTCAACAGGAACACACACAGGTAAACTGGCCATAAGAGCCTCTACCAGGAACCTGGGGTCCCACGGCCTGTGGGTCACCATGGCAGCAGTTTCCAACTAAGGATGGGAGCCTGTTCCAAAGAACATATACCCAGAACTCAACTCACCCACAGGAAGGGAAGCAGCATGTGCATTCTTCACTCTGCTTAAGAATCATTGGTATGGAAACAGCCCCTTTCCTTACAGAACATGGAACAGAAGCCCAAAGAGAAGTGATTTGTGAAAGATCCTACAGTGGGGTCTCTGGCAGAGTCAGGCGGCTTCCCCTGCCAGCTCAGAAATCACCCTAGACACTCGGCATCCACCGGAAGGAAGGCAAATAATGAACCAAAAATCTCTAATGCCCACAAAGAAGTGGCCAAATGGAGGCTCACGGCCAGGAAGGTAGCCCGGGTCCTCGCCCGCGTGCCTTTTGGCTTTCCTCCTGCCACAGGTGACCCACATGGCCACTAGGAAGCCTCGAATCTCTTCCAGGAAACTGAACTGATGAATTTCTCCAGACAATTTACTTCATTTAATTAATGAATTTAATTTATTTACGCTAGGAGTCTTGTTCAGAGAATGGGGGAAAGTGAAGACAGGCGTTAAGCTCTTACTGGGAACCACATACTTGCTAGAGAATCAACGAATCAGGGCTCCTGTTAAGGGGGCGGGAGGCAGGGGCCAGCCCTGCCTACAAGGAAACCCAGGTGGTGAAAGGGTTTATCACTGCTGTCGGCAAGGCCATTGAGAAGGCGAGGGCCCCTGGAACGGGGCCTCCACCAGCCCCTCAAAGCCCACACTGCCTTTCTCAACAGCCCAGTCCTCACTGACTCAGAAAGAACAAACAGCAGTTACGAGGCAGCACAGCTTCACTATGCATACTGATAATCACTTTTGACCACTTATAAAAATACACTTGTTTGGAGAAAGTCACATTTAAAAAGGTCCAAGGGGATTTTTTTGTATCTCATTTCCAAAAATTCTAGTTCCTCTTTGCTAACTTGTCTAAGCATCCAATTCCAAACACAATGCTCACAAAAATCCCATCTTAAAATTATCCAAATTCAATTTAGCACTAGAATTTTGCTATTTTACAATACAGCTTTTGGGTGGGATCAAGGGAACCTTTACTTTCTATATGGTATGTCTTTTTGGTTTTTTTTAAGAACTAAGTCTTACTTTTAGAATCAAAGAAAAGGTTTTTAAAGGGCTTTAGATAAGTAACGTTTGCCTAGCGTTTTATAAAAATGATTTTTCACCATAGTAATGGAGCTTCTCTGATTTACAGGTAGACTGCAAATGAGATAAGGGTGGGCAGCTTATAGGGGAAAGAAATGACCCACATTGGGGGACAAATCTACAGTCAAGCCACATCTGATCAGACCAAATGCTCTCCTCCATACACAACAAAAGAAAAGCAATCTTTTCATTTTAAGTGGCTAACTTCACAATATCCCCTAATTAAATCAATGGTGAAAGAGGTAACTAAAACCTGTAATAGGGACTACCCCTAGAATCATAAGAGCTAAATCATAGGACAATCTTATATTTATTTCCCTCACACCTGGTAAGAAAAAGAAAAAGGGGGAGGGGGGTGGACGACAGAGAGGTGGGGATACCTGCGTATTTTAAATGGTAGGTAGGTATGAGAGGGGAGGAGAGAAAGGAGGAACAATACCTTTCACTTGCAATTACCCAGCTTGTGGCTTTTTTTTAACTTTTTTGCTACACATTGAAATGACTGGGAAGATTTTAAAAAGCACTGATACCTAGGCCCAAGCAACTCCACACCCTCCCTCCCCACCCCCCGCCTCCCTGCATCCATACCTTTAAAACAAGGTTTTGATTTAATTGGCCTGGACATCTAGATTTTTTTCAAACTCCCCAGGTCACTCTCTGAGCACTACTTGAATATTTGCTTAGTGTTTTGCTGCTTATTACACCTATGCCAGGTAGAGGAACAGGCAATGAGAAAAGATGAGGGACATCAATTCTACTGGTATACTCAGCAGTTCCCATAAAAGGAATTAAGCAGGGGAAAGGAAGTGCAGCTGAGCTCCCGCCTCCCACATGAGGTTCCCAGGTTCGTTCCCAGTGCCTCCTGAAAAAAACAAAAACAAACAACAAGCAAAACAAATGAAAAAACTAAATCAGGGAAGCTGATGTGGCTCAGTGGTTGAGCGCCAGCTTCCCACATAAGAGGTTCCTGGGTTCTATCCCCAGTACCTAAAAAAAAGGAATAAGCATGCTGAGAAACCTAAGAACAAAAACAATGACACAGATATGGCGATTATCCATAAAAGTGAACTGTAGGTGGCTCCCCAACAAATTAGTGAGCTGTGATGGATAAGCTGCAAGAAATACTCATTTTTAGAGGACATCCGTAGAAACCACCCAGTCTCTGACCCCAGGTTTCCCGGTTCAGTGTAGAAAACATCAAAAATCATACAGCGCACAGCAGCAGCAGCAGGACCAGCCCTGCCCACAAGCCTGCAGCGGCTTGATACATGCTAGCTACAGGGTGAGAAGAATCATGTCTAGCCTTTGGTGAACACTAGACACTGGACTGAGGAAATGTGTTATTTGGTTAATCCTCACAACCACTTTATCAGCAAATGCCATTTTACAGGTGAGAAAATTGAGGCCCAGAGAGAACCTGCCAGGTGACATGGTGAGGGCAATAAGGCAGTACTCAGCAAATGCAGGTCGGTCTGATTTCAGAAACTTCTCTTAGCCACCATGCAAAACCGTCCCCTCTTCTATAAAGCCCATGAAGTATGTATCAGTACCTAACCTTCTTCCTATGTGGGGAAGGAGTCCTGATATTCAGGAACTAATTTCACAGGAGCTCACCCCCCCTTCCTCTGCCAATGATAAAGTGTTTCTTAAGCCCCCGAGACACTCAAAAAGTCCTACTGCGAGGGGGCTGAGTGGGAACCAGTGGCTGCCAGAGAAGACAGCCCACATGTACTACTCGGGGCATCTGTACTCATTTTCATCTCCAGGTTGAAGGAGCTGGGAAGAAAAAACACAAATTGGCACCTTTTTCTCAACTGTTTGGGTTTGAAAGGCATCCAGGAAGTGAGGAAACTGCAGAGGAATTTGCCTTGAAGTGATGTCTTCTTCTAGGGCAGACAATCCGCTGGCAGAATTGAACAACAAGTTTGGACTCTGTGAGACCCTACGACATGCTGATTTTTCCTCACTGTGCCCTTAACAGATAGACAATCATAACCAGCTTTGGAAAACTAGTGTGTGTGACTGGGGAGGATGGGGGCGGGGGTGTCAGCCTAATCTTAAGGAAGTTAATGCACTGTCCAAATAAGTTCCCATTACAGAGGCACCCAGCCAACCTTCCCTCTAAGAGCTGTGGGTGCTTCCTTTGCCTGAGCAGGAACCTTTCCCTCGGGCTGCAGAGCAACTCACTGCACCCCAGAGCAACAGCAGGGCCCTTGGGCCACAATCCTGAGGTTTCCCACGCCTAATACAATTTAGTACAGGGCTTCTTAACAAGGGGTCCGTGAGCTTGAACTGAAATTCAAAAACATTATTCTTGTGGGGACGTGTTGGTGCAGGTGTGATGTATTTATTAAATAATACCCGGTATAGTGTGGACTTGTAAGGGGTCTATGGTTTTTACCTGACTGGCAAAAGGGTCTGTGGAACAAAAAAGGTTAAGAACCCCTGATTTAATACGCTAGCACTTGAAATAAGACACTCTCAGGCTCCTATGAACACATACTTTCCAGAGATGGAGAGAAATGCGATTGGGACCCTCTTTTACCACTTCTTAGCTGGGCAACCTCAGGGAAATTTCTTGCCCTCTCTGTGCCTAATCAGTAAAATGTGCTTAATAACAGACCCTATGTCTCATAAGCCTAGAGAGGTGACAGAATGTGAGGAGACCTGGGAAGGCACATGGATCATCGCCTGCCAATGTCAGTGTATCATTTATGCTAACCATCACGATTTTTCATCTCAATACATTGGACCATAGGAGCTTGCTGATATTTGACCATTTTTGAACTAGCAAAATGGCAATTTCATATAATTTTACTAAACTCTTCTGTCTTTAAAAAGCCTTGGCCTTTGAACAAACACGGCGAATCTAATATTCCCTATGTATCTCCCAACAATGACAGTCCTTATGAAAGAAAGGCCCAGCATAAACACAAACACATTTCTTCCACTTGGGCTATAAAAGCTGAAAATGGCTCCCAGGTGTGAGCAGACACAATGGGCTCTGCTTTATTTGCAAGGTCACCAAGTAGGTCAAAGTCAAGCCATTTTCAGATTAGGTGCATATGCACATGTGGCTTCCCCACTGGTAACTGGATTACAGAAGCCACCTGCAGGAAGTGAGCGAGGGGGAGGAGGAGGAGGAAATGGTCCCAGTTGGAATGAGACTGTAGATATGGGCAGAGGCCAGCTCCTTTCACACGGGAGATTGTGCAACCGTCAGAGCAGCTCAGCTTCCCAGCTCAATTTCACATAGTCCTGGAGGGTTTTCAGCACCCACTGCTGGAAGGAGACACACACACAGCCCCCACAAGACTATCCAGCACTTCACCAGCCTTGGAACAGCCTGTATTTCCACTGGATCTTGGACTACACTTAAAGTACACAGTCGTCAGGAAAAATGGGGTGGGGGGAGGTGGGGAGCCAACTCTAAACAACAGAACTTAAGCTACTGAGTTCCCAAAAAAGGCAGTGAACTTCACGACAAAGTTCCCTTTCCACCAGTTCTCCCCTTCCTCGACCCTACAGCTGGTGTTCACTTCACTTTCTCAGCAAATAACTTGCAGATGTACCTCTCATCTGGCCGGTTCACCACCCCCATTCTCAAAGAAAGAAAAAAAAAAGGGAAGAAAAGAGAAAAGGAAAATGACAAGTCATTACTGTGTGTAATTTGGCAGGCTTACTGCAGAGGCCACAGCGGCTGCGTTCTCGGCAAAAGGCTCACTTAGGCAAGGGCAAGCAGCGGTCTGCAGCACAGAATCCCTGTGAAGGGTCGGGGACAGGACTGCTTCTTTGTAAACGGAGGTTCAGTTTTCTATTTGGAGGCCCATCGGTGGGACTGAGCATCTGATAAGGCTGCAGTTCTAGGAACCACTGTTCTTGGCCCGTCTTCCAACAAACTTCAACAGGCTCTTAGTAACAGTCTGCCTGATGGCACAGAAAAAATGGGTGGGGGTAACTGGCCTAAAAACCGAACGAGCTATGTCCTGTACTCCTCCGAGTCAGCAACATGCTGCTGAGCATTTAGGGTGTTCTATTGGCTGCCTGTAAGTTATTCTCACTTGCAAGGGGAAGGGAAAGGAGGACCCTGTAACAAAAAATGCCACTTCGTCTGAGCATCTCCCTGGCATGCCCCTCACCAGTGAGAAAGGGTTAGGTGCCCCTTAGACATTCTCCAGCTCTGGCTTGTATTATAATTGTCTATTTATACACCTTTCTCTGCAGTTTTACTGAGAGTTCCCTGAGGGCAGGAACTGGGGGTCCGCAGGACCTAGTACATGAGCTCCGAGGGGTCCTCTCAAGAGGCGTGTACCAGCGACCCTCACAGCAGCCCACAGCGCTGGCACGTGAACTCAGGGTCTGTGCTACTTCCGCTTTCCTTTCATCCCCTTTGCCCAGAGACAGCCAGGACACCAGCTTCCCAGGGGGCTGAGAAAACAGAGGTGAACAACCCTGTCATGAACAACACAGGGCTGGGAAGTGGCTTGCAGGTGTGGGCCCAGGAGGTTTGGTTCCCCTGTCAGGGCAGGAGAATTTCCCACCTTTCAGAGGCTCCTTCTAACTTCCTCCTGAAATAAAGAGGTCCTATTCAAGGCTCAGGTGAGGGCAAAGATTTAGCTGATAATAGTGATTGATAATCAGCAGGAGGGTAAGCGGTGCTAAAACAAGACTCCCTGTGGCTCCCTGCCTCTCCCCCTGCCCAGGGAGGCAGGGCTGTCAGCAGAGCACAGGTCTCCTGCCACACTCCCGCTCACTAAGCACTTCCTGCCATCTGCAGAAACTGGTGACAGCCTGTTGGAGCGCCATGAGTGGCCACCAATAAATAGCAAATTAAGCAGAAACAAATTTATAACAGCCCTGGGCCTCAAACCTGGAGCCGCAGCCATGTCTGCTCTGCCCACAGTACTCACTCAGTGCCCACTGCTCCCAGCACTTTCCTCAGACGTAATTAACTTACAGGGCTTTTGAGCCCCACAAGCCCGAATGCCTGTCACCACACTGGGGACATCCAATATTCATATAAACAATTTACTGTTCCACACCCTCCCCCCAAAGCCTAAGCGGCTTGGTAGGGACTTGACACATGAGACTTGGGGTTTTTAAATGCAACTTTGTCCACGGTTTTGTACTAAAGTTCTGGAGCCGATATTAACTTCACCCTTAGCAAGAACGAGTAAAACACTTTCCAAACTGACAACCAGGTGGCCGGCCTGCCTTCAGACGGAAGGCTGAACTGGTTTTCTACATGGAAAAAAAGAATTCCCCATTTCCACACTTTCTAACAAACTTGATTAGGTCTAATGATTCCCGGATGGCCCTGCAGATAACTCCCCCACAGGGACCCTCACCTGAAGGACCAATGATCCTTTATCTTGGGGAGAACTACTACATCCACCCCACCTTGAACACACACCCCCCTCAAGGCCATCTACGTATAAATACACAGAGCTTCACCACCCCAGATTACCACGCAACTTTTAAGACCATCAATTTACACGTGTGGCACCAAACATCACGTGCCAAAAAGATTTTAACATCATTTCTCTATTACGTCTGTATATGATTACCTTCTTTTGGACCTCAACCCAGCTCCTGAGGTGGAGGAGAAGGTGGAGGAGAAACCTGCCTTCCCAGCTCCCACAGGCAGTTTTGGGAATGCCAGCCTTTGACTATTACTCCGAGTAATTTCACCTGCGAGTCAAGCCTAACAGCCTTAGCCCAAGTTGAACTCTGGGTCCCTCTACCCCTTGCTTCCTGGTGGGGCGCCTCTGAGGGCCTCTAATTACTCTCCCCAGCCGGGCGCTGCAGAGGCCCAGATCCCCACCGCTCCCCCTAAGGCTGGCTCTTTAATTATGCTTTAACAGGAATTGATCTTTACAATAACGAGCCTGTAAAGAAGATTGATTCCACCCCTTATTTTCCAGAGGGTTTGCTGCGCACATGGAGAATTAAGCGCTCCTATTGATTTTACTTCACCGGCAGACAGACAGGGAAGAGTGCTTGGCCCTCCAACGCCTCTGAATCTGCCATGTTTCACTCCTTCCATGCTGTATGCTCCAGAAGTTACAATAACGAGATGTTAAATATTCCGTTACTTTTATTTAATCAGTTTTTCTTCAGCTAAGAGGTCACCACAAAATATATAACTGTGTAGTTAAAGGCACCTCTGGCATTTTTGTTTTAATCATTCATATTCTAAGTCTTCCAGGTACATTCGCTAACATGAGAGAGAAATACTTCCCTCAAAAAGAAATTAATTTTCAGATTGGTGGTTGCCAGGGGCTGGGGGCACAGAAAATGGGGAGTGACTGCTGATGGGTATGGGGGTTTCTTTTTGGAGTGATGAAACATTCTGGAACCAGATAGTGGTGATGGTTGCACAACATTACGAATATACTAAAAGCCACTGAATTGTACACTTTAAAATGATCAAAAGTGAGTTTATGTTAAGTGACTTTTATCTAAATAAAAAAAATCGTTTTCAAAAATTTTTTCTGGTTTAGAAGTAAAAGGTATTTTAATGTTAAAAATACAACATAAACCCAAAGAAGTTTAATAGCAATATTACAAAGTCAAAAGTAATTGTGTGCAACAAATTTTTGCCTGTGTCTCCTGCCTGATCTAGGGAAAAGGAAAGGGAAGGAGGACAGGCAAGCCGTGGTTAAGGGGCAAGGTTTTAAAATACATCACCAACTGGAAAAGATGTTATATGGACAAAGCAAAGTGCCAGATGGGAAATATGCTATAGCCTATGCACAGAAGAAAAATAAAACTAAAGGCAATTTTACAGCAAGTCTTTTTACTCCTAGGACTGAGAAAATTCAACAATTTCCACTGTAACTAATCTTTTCAATGATACAAGTGCAGAAACACTAGAGGAAAAGCGGAAATTTTTCTTCAACAGAAATGTCACTTATGCATCAGAAAAAATTACTGTTGCCGTGGGAATTATAACTTGAGTTTCCTGGACTTCAAATTTTAAAAATCTCCTACATAAAAATCTACTGGCAGAATTTTCCCTTGTTTAACAAAAGTCTGTTTCTTTTTCTGAGAACTATTTTATGATATTAGTCCCTTCACTCCAACCCAATCCTATTAAAAGCTTTCCTTGAGTTTTGTGCTCTTTGTTATTAAGGACAAATGGCTTTGGCATTATGCTCAGAACATGATGCAAATAAATCTGCTCTTTGACAAACACTTTAATTGAGTTAGATTCTTTTAATCAGAAGGTATTAGCCAGTTGAAATTTTGCTGCATGTCTCCAGTTCCCCAAACCTAGGACCCTGATATTAAAGGCAAGCAAAACAAAACTTTTTCCCAAGAGGCTGTCCCAACTGGGCAGGAGGAAGGCGTAATATCTGGGAAATCAGAGCAATCCATGTGAGCAAGGTACAAGGTTTATACTGAGAAAGACTCAAGGAGATAGAAAACCAAACACAGAGATGAAGAGCCAACTTCCAGAGGCAAGTTTCACCTTCGCAGAAGGAAATGAAAGGCTGCAAGGGTACTTCCATCAGTTTCAACCCCTTCAATCAACAAAAGGAAAAAGTAATTTGCTCGAGGTCACAAAAGTATCAGAGACACAGAGCTGGGAAAACCCCAGCCCCCCCCCCCTTCCCTGATGCCCCTTCCAACAAACTCATCCCAAGAAATCTACCCCCACTCCTCTAACTCAGATGGTCACAGCACATATCTGCTCTATTCTCTTTGCACGTTGTGATTATTTTTGTGATCCTCTGCCTGCCTACAGAGGGAAACTGGGAATAAGAACTTATGATTCAAGACTACAAGTGTGAACTGTTACTAAGCTAACTAACCCACCATATTTTCAACATGTGATAGCATTCCAACTCACAGTTCACCTTGGAAGGGCCATTGCACCACAACTGCAAGGGCTCACAAAGTGCCTACTAAATGTTCATTGAACACCTGACACTTTAGTTCTGAGATTCTGAAAAGCAGCAGAATGTGCTCTCCAGAGCCTGAACAATCGGAACACCATGTGGAGGGAAATGCTAAGTCACAACGGGAAATGCGCTTCTCTGGTTTAGAGTGATGCCAGCCCACGGCCCACTCTGTTATTTTCTCAGTCCACTTGGGAAATACAGAAAGCGATGAAGGACGATGGAAAAATGACCTATAGGGGAATGGATGTGGCTCAAGCGGTTGAGCGCCTGCTTTCCAATGGGAGGTCCTGGGTTTGGTCTCTGGTGCCTCCTAAAAACAAAAACAAACAACAAGCAAACAAACTCAGGGGAGCCGATGTGGCTCAGTTGTTGAGCACCGGCTTCCCACATACAAAGTCCTGGGTTCAAACCTCAACCCCAGTACCTTTTTTTTTAAAAAAAAAAAAAAAAAGACCTATAATCCTGCTACCCAGATGTCACACTGCTAATCTAACTTTTACAGGCACTAAATCTAATAATCCAGAAAGTTCTGTAGTTTCAGAGAAATCACTGACCAAGTCAGATAGAGGGCAGCTTCATGCCAACGAGGTGGCTGCCAGGGATAACCTGTATTTTCCAAACTGAATCAAAACCGGGAAGGCGCCTTTTATTCCCCTGCTTTACATATTTTAACACTGTCTAATGGAATAGCAGGAACAAGGCCAATCAGCCCCACTGCTGCTGGCACGGTGGCCAAGAACAGAGACATATTTTAGTCAGCAGAGCAAGGTGTGATTCAAAGTGCCACAGGCCCTGTGGGGCAAGCTGGGGGCCCTGTCTATGGCTGTGGAGGGTTCAGACTTGCCTGCCAGGTTCCTGTACCAAGCACATGAGGGTAGATAAGGGAGCAACGTGTGGGCATCTGGGTCCAGTCCCAGTTCTGCCTCTCGATTTTGCAGCCTCCAGGACCTCAGGAAGCCTAAGTTTCCTCTCTGCTAATAAAAAGATATCACCTATGCCCTGGATGCCTCACAAAGTTAAGAACAAGAAGAGATAAACCAGTGCTTCACAAACTTAATAAGCAGACAAATGGCCAGAGGATCTTGTTTTAACCGCAGCTTCAGATGCAGCAGGGCTGGGGATGAGGCCTGAGATTCTGCATTTCTAACAAGCTGTAAGCTGATAGCACACTGTTGATCCACAAACCATGCTTTAAGCAGGGAGGAGCAAAAGTGTCTTTGGGTGCTCTGCTTTATGAACATACTAGGGATTATCAATTCCCTAATTAGCGTCACATAAGGCTGGCAATTAAATGCCTTCCAGGTGCTGGAAACACAAAGTAGGTACAAAAAGAAAAGTCAGACCTTTGCCTATACATCATCAAGGGAGCAAAGTGCCACCACCTTCATTCTAACACTTCACCCAATCCTGTGGCTACAAAGGTGAGATCTTGCTGAAGCCCAAGCAGCTACGTGACAACTTGTCCTCAGCCAGGAAGCAGCAGCCACGTTTGTCAAGCACACCTACTATGTGTCCTGCATGTCACCAGGAGCTTCATATATACAACATTCCCCTCCAACCACAGCCTCACTTTCCAAGTATAAAATGGGTCACAAGTACACATTTCATAAATGAGGACAACGGGGTTCAGAGAGATGAAGCAGTCTGTCCAGGACACACAGCACGAGCCACAATTCTAAAGCCCAGCCTCTCTTGCAACCCAACAATGCCACGAAAAGGCTTAAGCTCCAAACCATATTTCCCAAGGGCACAGCAGCTCCTGAATGCAGGGTCTGCTGCCAGCAAAAATCTAGGATCTGTAAGCTATACCAGCCATCTTATTAATAGCTCCTTCCTGCCAAGTCCCTCTGCTTGGCCTGCTGAGCCTCAGTGTGGAGAAAAGATACACAGAGGTGAGCAAATGAGTTACAAAACCAGCAAAATGAAAATATGCAGGGCTGGAGTGAACAGGAGGCCATCAATAAAAGTGGTCAAGAAAACTGTTGAGCCACGGGTTTATCTGGAAAGACCAGTGGGAAAGTTGAAAACAAGCAAGCACTTCCACCTGTCTGCTAGAGAAATGGGCTAGCCCAAGGTGCTTAACTCTCTAGCAAAGGTTTTTACCAGCTCAAATACAAACATCCCTATGGCTTCTTTCCTTTTTATGTGAGCCCCTTTATGCCCTTTTTTCCATTTCCAATGTGTTGATGACAACTATCACAAGGTCTCATTTTGTCTAACACTTGATCATGACAGCTAATTTCTTACTTTTATGTGGATTTCAGGGGCCTGGGGGCCCTGTCTTTTTTAAAGCCATGAAAGTAAACTGAGTCACATTACCAAATTTATTGGCACAAAGATAAGCTTGTTGTCTGTCTTGTGATTCACACAGCTTCCTGTAACTACACTGTATTCACTGACGCTGTGGCTTAATCTCCAGAAAAAAGATAACCTAGTTTTATGCACATCTGGGCATTAAAAAGAGCTATTTTCCCCAGAAATCTGAGAAGAGGCAAAAACTTGCCACTTTTAATTCTGCAAACTCCAAAACAGCAAGCAAGGGATTTGCCATGGTCATTAGGGTTCCATGAAGAAAGGCCATTCTTGGTCAGCAAGCACGTGAACACATGTTCTCCTGCCACCAAAGTTCTACAAGCTAACAACACAGCTCACCACTCAGGAGCCACCACATTGCATCCACTTACAGAAAGAGAGAGACGATGTGAGACGACGCAGCACCCAGGGATGGTATGGCTGTCAACTCGTTATTATTGAGGTACCTGTAACAACAACAATGAGAAATTAGTCAAGCAAATCATTTAAATGAGTAGTTCAGAATCATATGCATGCAAGGAAATTCACAGCAACATTGCAGAGGTAGCCATAGTAACACTATATACTAAGGCTGGAGGAAAGATAACGAATTTAAAAATGAGTTTTAAGAGAAGTAGTTATGTAAGGTCACAAAATCAACCATTCATCACACCCTGGTTTGGAAATAAAAACAAAGGGGAACTATTTCCTGTCTTCCATGAGTTTCCCATCTAGCTCAGAGATCAGAACAGACAAGGGACAAGCAAGATGTACAGTTCAGTACAAAAGGACCCCCATTTTTGACAACTAGGGTTGATGTCAGTTTAATCCTTCCCATATCCATGACTCCCAAAGTGTGTGTGTTGGAGGAAAGAAGGGGAGAAGCATCTGTGGAACAACCAGATGTTGAAAAAGTTAGCTCCTCTCAGCACCTCAGTTTCCTCATCCATAAACTGGGAATAGCAGTAGCACCTGTTTTATAGAGTTGCTGTATTGCTTAGGTGTGTTAAGAATGGTAAACCATTTACAACAGTTTCTAGCATGGCTATATAGGAGAAAATGGTGCCAGTCAGAGGGGCTGGAAAATCCTGTGGCCTCAGATGGAAGAGGGTGCCTGTAGATCAAGGATGGTAAGGAAAACTCCCTGGTCCCAAAGAATAAATGTTCAGGTAATGGCAGAGTCATGAGTTTATAAGCATCAGGCATGAAGAAATGATAATGGTAGAGAACAGGGAGCTTAAGTATTGCCTAAAACTGAAGGAGTCTAAACAGTGTTGGGCAAAAAAGAAAAGGGAAAAACCACTAGCTTATCTGAGTATCATTTCAATGATAGAACAACAAGGCAGGCCAGCAAATTTGGTAGGAGTGAGTGAGAAGTGACTGCTAAGTTTTGAATTTCTAGTAGAGATTCCTTACTCCACATACATCAATGGCAGAGTTAAGGAGATTTTAGGGGACCAAGCAAAAAATTGACAGGATAAAGATCAGCAGGAACTTGCCATCAGTAAGTTGCAGAATGAAGAGTACAGCAATCATTTGAGTGAAATAAGCAAGACACAAAAGCACAAATATTGGATGATCTCACTGTTATAAAATAATTAGAATAGAGAAGCGGGTGTGGCTCAATGGATAGAGCTCCCGTTTACCATATGGGAGGCCCGGGTTCGCTTCCCAGGGCCTCCTTGTGAGGGCAGGCCGGCCCGCGCAGCCCGGTGGGCTGATGCAGCGGGCCCTCATGGCAAGGGGGAGATAAGCAGACACGGAGAAAACACACAGGGAATGGACACAGCAAGCACAAGCAGCAAGGGGGGGATAAATAAATAAATAAATCTTTAAAAAATAATAATAATAATTAGAATAAGCAAATTTGTAAGAATCAGAAACTAGAATACAGGTTACCGGGCCAAGATGGAGATAGGGAATGGAAAGTCAACGCTAAATTGATACAGAGTTTCTGATCGGGGTGATGGAAAATTTTGGTATTGGTGATGGTTGTACAGCACTGTGAATTTAATTCACACCACTGAACTATATATTTGCATGTGGTTAAAAAGGGAAATTTTAGGTTGTATATATGCTATTAGAAAAAAAAGAGAAAAAAGAAAAAACCCATAGAACTGTACAACACAGTGAACCCTAATGTAAACTAAGGACTATAATTAATAGTGTAATTATAATAATATTGCTTCATCAATTGTAAGAAAGGTACACTGATGCAAAGTGTTGATAATAAAAACTTGTGTGTATGAGGGGGAGTATATAGGAACTCTATTTTCTACATGAGTTTCTGTAAACTTACAACTTTTCTTTAAAAAAAGAAAGGTCTCCAAGCTTCCCTCCCACTCAAAAATTCTCAATCTGTATTTCCAAAGTTAATATCTCTTAATGGAGGGGAAGCCCACAAACCAAAACACAGCTTGCTTGGTATGCTCCCAGAGGCTCTGCAATCTGGCCTCCTTACATGGAAATGTATTTCCAAATCTGGGAAGAGAATCCAAAATCAGATTTGTGAAGGAAGCCTAAAAAGTTTTAGCCAAAGCATAGTGTGTTCAGGCTTTCTGCTGGCTGATGTGCTACAAAGAAATTGCATCTGGATGTAGAATCAAGGGAATAAAGTTGGGTTATCTGATTCTCATTTTTTAAAGGGAGGTATGTCTTATATAAAGCAACTGGTTACTTTTGAAAACCGGGCCACTGAAATGACAGCTGTATTCCTATAAGTATATAGCTAACAGCTAGCATTTGCTTGAATAAAATAATCTAGTTGTTAGCCATCTTTTATAGAAATGAATTTATTAAAAAAAAAAAGGAAAAAAAAAAAAGGAAAGGCCTTGAATTATCCCATTTGCTTTCTTCGGTGCCAAAGCCAGTTAAGAATGAAGCTTGGCAATTACTGGGCTCTGGAACACAGAATGTCTGTTTCAATAGCTTCATGATTGAAGCATCTGGCAGGGAGAAAGCAGATCCATATCATGTGGCAAATCCTTTCTCCACTTAAAGAGCCCTTGTTTGTGCACTGAAACAGACAATTAATTACTTTAACAGTCTTTTATCTGACTGCCCCCCAAATCAGATTGTTTCTGCTTCACCTTTTATCGCCTCCAAGCCTGCTCTGATCCAATTCCCATCTTGGTGTAGGAATACCAAAAACTCAGTCTTAATCTCTACTAATAAATTGTCATATTTACACATCAATGCACTAATTATTAGAAGAAGCCCTCAGATTTTATCAGAACAAGAAAAACTAAGGCCAGTTTTTAGACAGCTTGTCTAAGAATTCTTCACTCCTTAGAGATCTATTATAAACACAAAAGATTGTGGTAGTAATAATAGCTGCAGGTGAGTTACAGGGCTTATTTACTATGTACCAAGCTCAGCTCTAAGAACTTCTCATTGTTTTCTCTTATCTTTAGACCCAGAAGAGGTAGGTCCTATGAACATTTCCATTTTACCAATGAGGTGTTCGGTGATTTGACCAAGGTCACCCAGCAGTAAGTAGCAAGAGCCCAGGGAGTCTAGGACCAAAGCCTCTGTTCCTAACCATTACCCTGTCGTTCTTTATAACTACAGCAACAGCTCTGCTTAAATTATGTAATTTCATCATCACAACAACTCTAAGTTGGGTACCAGGTCCTACTATGACTCGGCACTTCCTATGTAGGTTCTCTAAATCAAGTTTCAGCTTAAGCAGCTAACTTCGGGTCACAACCAGAGCGGCACAGCCAAGGTCTGTATCCCAGCTGGATGGCACATCAGAGGACAGCAGCAAGCTAAGAGGCCAGCAAGTACAGGGCAAGCCGGAAAGCTCATAATCACGTAGGTAACGTGCTAGTTGCTTTTCAGCCTGCCACTGATCTGACTTGATTTTAAACCTGAAACAAACAAACAGTATGAGCTGCACTGCAGGGGAACTAACACTGAATGAGCTTGGTCTCAGGCCACATGAAAAACTGATCCACCCAATTTCACAGGAGTAACAAGGACATATAATAATATTTCGAATCTTGTCAGAACTGCTGGAAGCAGAGTGTACAGGTGCAGGAGGCCAGTGGGGGTGCTGGGGAACAGTGGGCATTTTAGGTCTGGATTAGCAGCCCTGAGTCAACAGGTTTGGTCAGAAATAGCAGTCTCTATTCCTGACGGGGCTGCTTGATTTATGATAAAGACAGTTTAGAGCCCAAAGGAGAGGGACTCCATGGCCAGCTGACTTCTAGATCATGTCTACTTAAAAACAACCACTGGTTAAACCTAAGTCTGGTAGCGCCACCACTGCTGTCTTCCTCTTTGTTTGTTCTGTCCCTTGTTGAAACTAGAATGCTATCCTCAGAACGCAATGAAAGCTGAACTCAGTATGACATACCAAGAGCTTCTTGCCAGACTGAAATAGAGACTGGTCAAACATAGTGCAGAGAGCGCTTTGGAGGGAAAGGCACTCAAAGTTTAGCACAGTCTCCATTAATCAGGAATTAAGGCTTGTGCTTGATGAAAATTCTGGATATCTAGGGCTGTGCAGCCCTCTACCCTCCCCCCCACTCCCCAAATAAGCTCTGCTGCCATTCAAGGTTTTGAAAACTGATATGTCTGGCTCTTATACCTGAACCTTTTCCTGATGATTCAGGAGCAAGAAGCGCCTCTGAAGCACTGCAGTGTGAATCACGGCCCAACCCTGGAGCTGGAGAAGGGGACTGAGGCTGCCAGGATTGCCTGCCCCCAGGGCAGAGCCTACCTTTCCCAACTCTATCCATGAGGTCAGCTTGATTTATCTGGTCCCTCAACACTCCCCAAAATCTTCCATTTACTTGGCTTGGTTAAAAGAAGTTTTACATTTTGCAAGACATAAAATGTTAAAAATTACATTTCACAATACTTTTTTAACCAGATGAAGCTTCAACAGTGAAAGACAAACCCAAGGAGTAATTTGGGGATACAGTGTATTTGGGGGAGGGGGACATATTTATCTATCAACTGAATAGCTAATATAAGCACACAGTAAAAATTTCCAACCATTTCAAAAAAATAATACACTTCGGTGTTCTGGTTTGCCTCCAAGAAGCCCCTGCTGCCTCTGCCAGAGATGCCCACGGCTTTTTCCTTTACACAGATGGCTGCATATTACACAAACTGTTCTGTACTAGTTTGGCCCTTAATAATACATCTTAGAACTCTCCATAATTCTTTTTACTGGCTACAGAATAGTCCTCTTATGACTGGGTGGACAGTCATAATAAAAACTAACACTTACTTTGTGTTAGGCTCCGTGCTAAGTGCTTTACATGCAGTAGGTATCTCACTATATGCCGACCCTATGAGGAAGGTACTAAATTATTATCCCCACCTTAAGGGAAGAAACTGAGGCACAGTTACAGAGCAGCAGTACAAGGATTATTAGAAGGGGATAATTACAGCTCAGATTTTAAATCAGGTTCACTCAACCCCAATTTTACCCCTTACCAACCAACAAAATGTACTAAGGAATACACATATCAACTGCATGGGGTTTTAGCAGGATCTGGCTGAAATTATTAAACCTAGGAGCTTAGGATACAGAGATATATAGTAAATGCTTAATAAGTGATCGTAATTAACAGCTAAAAAACAGTGCCTCGAAACTACACTCCCTCTTCATTCCACCCTTCCTTTCAAACACACTGCCCAGCACACCATGCACGCACACACATGTGCACATACATACTCATATACACACATGCACACACACACGCGTACATGCCAGAGGTAGCATTAAGCCTGAGCTATAAGAGAATGATCCATAAATACCCAAGGGCAGCCACACCATTTTAGGTCAATGCCCCTGGAAAGCATACAGCACCCACATCAAGCACTCACAGGCCAGGCAGCAGAAATCTGATGCGAGTGCATTTTTTACAGAGAATATATAAATAGCCCTCTTATTAATAGAGAAGCCTTTCCTTCCAAGACCCCTTGCTGGAGGAACTCCTGGTGGGCTTTCCTCAGAGCTGCAGCAGTGAAAACCATGTGATGAGGAAGCAGCTGCACAAGTGTCCTCATGTCCTCAGGGGGCCTCCAAAGGGCTAACTTTCTCTCTCCAACCAGTCCATGATGTTATGTGGTTCAGGGCGTCCAAAATAAAACCGCTGCTAAACCACCGCGCGGCTGCTTTGCCAGCCTGTGGTTCCCCTTGCACTGAGGTTTCCAGGCTCTGATGGCTCTGCAGGATTTAAGAGAACTGACAGCTCCTGGGAAATACCCGAATCTGGTTAATTTAGAAGCAACTGGATGTCAATCATGATTTTTGCCTTCTCTTCAATATCCTTCTCTCCACCTCCCCACCCCTCACTCCTGACAGCCTTTTTCTGCCTCCATGATTTATGAGAATTCTCTAAGGTGAGAAGTCCCACTGCTCTGGGCATCAGTGAATTTCTCATCCATCCCACAGGACAGAGTATGAGACCAAGGACTGGAAGCAGTCACCATGGTAAGAGTTTCAACCTATCATCCCCCCAAAATTTGTTTCTCAACAATGTACCTAGCTCAGGGGGCTGTGCAGAACCGGAAATAGCAGAGGAGACAGGAAATAAAATACAGTGATCCCTTCCTATGTGCCACTTATACACATCATTTCCAAATAATAATGACGTGTGGTCACGTCCATGTTACAGAAGAGGAAACAGAAGCACTGAGGGCCTAAGTAACTTGTCCAGGGCCAAGGGGCAGAACCAGAACTCAGATCCAGGTTGGTATGCTATCAAGGTGTGCGTTTCTCCCACTACACCATACTGCATCTGTTAAGATACGATCTCTACCTTTTGCAACTGCTACTCTCAGAAGGTAGTGCTGCTATGGGGAGCAGGAGACCAGGAGTTACACTGCAGGGTTCAGACCCAGCCTACTACTTATTAGCGGTGCAATTTCTGCCAACCCCTCATGCCTTGGTTCCTTCAACTGCCTGGATTATAATGAGCACAGTACTTAGCACTACTGTAAATTTTCATGAGTGCAGGAAGAAAATTAATTCACACACAAAAGAGAATGAGCCCAGTATGGGGCTAGGTGCATGATTCTGCTTATAAATGCAGCAAGTTCAGGGTAGGGAGGAAAGCCCAGTTATGAGGGGAGAGAGGAGGCTAGACTTGAAGGATGGTGTGGGTTTGGATAAGGTGTGTAGAAGAATAACACATAATACTCTGTGTATCTAGAAAGAGAAGACTGGTGTAGAAATAACGATGCAAGGAGATAAACTGGACTTTCTCTCTTTTTCAAATCTTCAGTTAAATGCTGGGGGGTTTAAGATGAAGGATGTGGGAATTTAAGGTAGTGCAGCCTCAGGGTTAAATCAAACAGATCTGAGTTCAACTCTCAGCTCTACCCTACCTAGCCAAGTTTATTTCACCTCTCCCAGCTTCAGTTCCCTCCTCTGTAAAAGCAAGATTGGTGATTATTTTTATCATTGAGTTGATGTGAGGACTAAATGAGGTAATATTTGCAAAAGGTTTAGCACAATGCCACTATGATTATGTGGCTATTGTTATATATGGGAAAATTTTTTGCAAGACTCATAACCAACACCCCCAAAGGACAGGCAAATACCAGATGTTTTCGGTTCTAGATGTGAATGGGGTCCAAACTCCAAGAAGCACCAAGTTAAAGGAGATGAAAGGCTGGAGGCGGTCAATGGAGACAAACCAAATGAAATTTGGAAGTCTGGGTGGGGAAGGAGCAAGTGGGACAAGGTGGCCACAGAGGGGCTCAATGATGACGAAAATATAACCTATCATGTCCTGCCAGGCCTGGCACAGACCCCACCTCTCGTGCACTCATCCTTGCTGTCCTCTTTGTCCACATCATTCCCATCTGCTCAGCTGTCACCTTCCTGAGTACTCTGGCTCAGTTATCATGCCCCCATTACCCTTCTCATTGCCCTACTACCCTGTTTTAGTTCCGCTATAATACCACTCCTTATTCTGACCCTGTCTTACCCTGTCTAACATAAGCTCTGTGAGAGGAGAGATTTGTCTGCAGGGCCGGAATTGGGTGAGAAGGGGTGCAAAATTTAGGGGGCTTCCAAAATATTCAGAAACCAAGATAAAGAATACTTTATCACAATTTTTTAAAAATGAAAATTTTTGCAAAATATGAAGAATGAAATATTAAGATCTTAAATAAAGACAGGATCGTGCCAAGCCACACTGAAGCCCACAGTGAAAGGAAAAATCAGTTTTAATGATCGTCTTTATTTAAACGTTTTATATTTTGCTCATCATAGATTTTTTTGCATTCATTTTTAATTTTTTTTTTAATACTGCTTTAAAATAGCCTTTATCTCAATTACTGAGATTTGGGGGCCTACTTAAATTCTGCGACTGAGGTGAGTGCTGCACTTGCCTCACCCTGGTCCCAGCCCTGTTTGTCTGGTTCACTGTGGCAACTCCACCCCAGCACCTACAACAGAGCTTGGCACATGGTTGGCACTCAAACAAGTGTTAAATGAGAGCTTGAATGATGCCAGAAGAAACACTTCGACCTTAGTTTTGTCCAATTCTAAAAGAATCACAAACCAAATCACAAACCCAAGCAGCTCCTTCACGGGCCAGGTTTGTTGTCTCGGGTGGCCCACTTCAGACCTCCTTTCCCCTGCATTGACCTGCTGACCCTTTAGAAAAATGAGGGCCCTAGACAAAAGCATTTCCAAGGCCAATTCCAACTGTTATTTTTTAACTTTGGAAGCTTAGACCTTTTAAAAAATAGACAAGTAAATAAAAGCCAAATCAATAATTTGAAGATGGGGGTAAGAAATGCATGTATTTTACAACTTGCATCAGTTGAAGAAATTATTTTTTTGATAAATCATCAACAATGGAGTCAAAGAATAAACAAGGACTTAAAATAGCAATATGCGTAAAGAAATTATCTAATAATTCCTATTAAAAATGTCTAACAATTAAAAGAACAAAAAAGAAAAAAATCTAACAATAGAGGCACGGGGTAAATGAATTATGCAATATTCATGCACAATAATTTTATATAAAAATTCTAATTGACATGATAAAGTATTAAAAATGTAAGGAAAAGAGGAAAAGGCAGCTATAAAAACTGTAAAATACAGTTGGATCCTAAAGTTGTGTACAGGTATATATTTTTCACCAAATGTTCGCAATGTTTATGTCTGGGTGTTAATACCAGTGACTTTAAGTAGTCTTTACACATTTCTGTTATTTCTAAATTTTCTGCCGTGGGTATATGATGACATATGAAAGTTTCCCTAAAGTTCCCATGGAACTAAAACTCCCAATTAAACATAGCATTAATGTCAAAAGCACAATTCTTTACATTAAAAAGAAGAAAAGCAAGGCTGAGCTTCCAAAGATGGTAAGCCTAGCTCTGTCTGGAGGTAGGAGGGTAAAAGGTAAGCCTCTACTGTCCCATCCTCCACACTTTTTTTGTTTCCTGGGAAACAAAAGGGAGGGCGGGCATCATAGGCCATGATAAGGAGGCTGCTCTACCTCCCTGGGAACTAGGGAAAAGTACCAGCCCAGGTGTGGTAACCCAGTTAGTCCCACAATTCTTTCCACCAGGGAGGGGACTCTCCTTATACCCAACATATACCCGTAACTTCACATGACTAGACACCACGTGGATGGTAACCAGTTCTTAACTGGCTGCCTAGGAGGAAGAGTGGGACTGCAGCAGAGAGCTAAGCAGTACAATTTGTCACTGACAGTCCATATGCAAATGTTTCTTCCAACAAGTGTAGACTGCTGATCAAGAGGAGTGGGCACTGCTGCAACGAGAGGACTTTCCTAAAGAGCTCTCCGTCACCACCCACCCACCCCAGAAGTGTGGGGGATGCACTCACACTTCCTGTAGATTCGGCAAGTCCTTGAAATCAGCAGGGTCAATCTCAGAAAGTTTGTTGTAACTCAGGTTTCTGGTAAAAGAAGAGAAAAAAAAATTAAATCAATATTTGGCATTACACCCAAGATTCAGGAATCTTCTTCCACCAAATGAACCAAGCCCTCTCCCTCATAATTGCCCTTTTATCAGGCATTATTTTAAGTAACGTTATTGACATAGCAATTTACAGACATGTTCCCTCCGCCCTTGCATCAAAAAACAAGTCACTAACACTGTGACGATCTCAAATCACCTAAGGTTGGCTAAACCTAAACGGATTTCAATCTCATTCTGCTACATAGCAACTTTTAAAGAAATTCTAAGGTGAGCCAGACCTCTACCTACATTAGAGTATCCTGGTCCAAAAGCTTTTCACTGTATCAAGTCCAAGGCTATTCCTAATGACATTTTTTTTTAAAGTAATGTTTTACTAAAGTGTCAAACATTAAGCAGTGGTAAAGGAAAACAGAGAAGGGGTTGGAGGAGGTAGCAATTCTTCGCTGTCTTTGCCAGCTCTCTCCAAGGAATGATTTTGCTTCCCAGGGGACATCTGGAAATGTCTAGAGACATTTTTGGTTGTTTTGACTGGGTGGGGGGTGGTGCAGGGGTGCTAACGGAATCTAAGGGACAGAGGCCAGGGATGCTGCTAAACATCTTACGATGCACAGCACAGACCCCATTACAAAGAATTATCCCGTCGTAAATGTCAGTAGTGACAGAGGTTGAGAAGCCCTGGTCTAAACAAGAACCTAATTCTAAAAATTACTCAGATATGCAAGGTTCAAGTGAATGTTTAGAAAGTGACCACCATAAGATCCTGAATCATAAGGCTATTTATGAACACAGTACTCCCACCATCAGTGAAGAGAGGAGCCACGTTGGTGTTAACCAGCCACAGGCAGGAAAAGCCTCCCGTGTGAGCAGTCTTCTCAAGATGACAGCGTCTGTCTCATTGATTCAGAATTACATTTCTTTCCCCTTCATCACCCAGCTAGACCTTTAGAGGCAGACAAGGAGCCAGCCGGGCCATGCCCAGACGGCTAAGCTTCTCTGATCACACCCTCAACCCAAACCAGCTTAATCTTTCAGGAATAGAATCTTTGTAAAGATTTGATCCAAATGGGCCCTAACTTGTTTTATACCGCACCTTGCTCCCTGCCACCAAAGCACACCCAGCCCTATATACAAAGAGGTTAGCATTTTTTCATCTCAGCTATTAATTCCACTGTACATTACTGCCAATTAACAGTACTACTGATCTGGAGTTTAAAGTTTATCTCTTAAAAGGCACAGTGTCACTTAAGTGGCAAGTGTCTTTTAAACTTACTCCAGACATATTTAAATCAACACGAACTTTTAGCTGATAGCCATTTCACCATGAACTCAAAAACATTGATCTAAATAAAAGTCAAACTACAGATGAAACCAATAGTACATCTGTGTTCATGGCATAGCCTGAATTAAAAGCAATTTGTCCGGAGATTATATTACTCTAAAGATTGGAGGTAGTAATTTTTTAAACCGCAGATTGAAGTCTAGTGTGAACTTGTCTGTGCTTGGGGGTTTTTATTAATGAGCCCATAGAAATCAACAGGTTTGACTTGGGAAAGGAAATCCACAAATTGAGAGCATTTTTCTTTGTGCAGAAAAATGGCTGGTCAGACCAAAAAAAAAAAATTTTTTTTAAGAAGGTACCAGGGATCGAATCCAGGACCTCATATATGGGAAGCAGGCACTCAACTACCTGAGCTACATCCGCCCCCAATGAGAGTTGGTTTTTTCATTTGTTGTTTGTTTGTAGGAGGTACCAGGGATGGAACCCAGGAACTCGTACATGGGAAGTAGGTGCTCAACCACTTGAGCTACATCCGCTCCCCATAAAATTTTCTTCCTCTGGCTCAGTACATTATTATACATTTTAAAAAGAGAGATGGAATTATTGCTTCTGTGTCTAAAGATAGTGTGAGTTTACAATGACTAACTTTTATATCATCACAGGCAATGGGAGTTGGAAGAGACTCAGAAACCACAAAGACAAGAGCCTGGAGGATCAAGCAAGTAATATAAATGGTGACCCTGCAGGTGTAGAATGAGGCCAATACAACAGTGCCCATCCGCCTAAAGGGGCGTTTGCTCCCGGGCCAGCCCAGAAACAAGGGCCAGTGTAGGGCAGACTTTTCATTTTTCAAGAGAAGCTCAAAATGTAGATTCTTACATAAAATATTTTCAGTTCTTTAAAAGAAAAAAAAAGTAACTCTGAATAGGCCAAACAAAACATATCTGCAGGCCACATGTGACATGAGGACCGCCAGTGTTCAACCTCTGATCTAGGCCACTGACTCTTGAGGCTATTAAGGTTCAAAGTGAATTACTTGTTTCTGGCCTACACATGTGGCCAGGGTGAGAGCTGGGCTCCCTGGAATCCAGTTCTCAGAACTATCCGGAATGAAATCACTTCCCTCACTTTCCACCCCCACAAGTGTCATTCTTCAGCAACTCGATATTAGAATAAAATCATTTTAAAATCACGACACCCTTAGGTCAGCATTACCCTTACTCTTAAAGAACAGGAAACTTTTTTTTTTTCAAAAATGTATATAAATTCTGCTTTTTAGAGTAAGTCTACTTGAAAAAAAGACGTTTCATAAATTAGTATTACCAGGAAGCCCAGCAGTACCAAGACTTAATAGTGAGATCCGAACAGATCATCTTCGCAAAGAAGATGAAGATACTTTTAGATAAAAGTTTAAGCTCGCATTGGGTCAGCCTGAATGCAGTGGCTTTTTGACTTTTAATGAAATATAAGAGCAATTATCAACAAATGAGTGTCAGCAGACTAGTATAATGGATAATACGCCCCTCGGAGTACTTACTAGGAACACAGAGAGAGGATACAGGCTGACTGAAGCTTAGGTCCCTTGAGTTTCTACTTCTGGACACACTAGTCCTGTGGCCTGGGACAAACTGCTGAGCCTCAACTGCTTTATCAGGAAAATGGAGACAATATTTATTGTATTCTCCCTGATTAATATAAATAAAATCCTCAGAGATTCTTTCTTGTCTGCTCATTTCAGGCAACTCCCAGCGTAATTCTTCAACCAAAATTTTTTTTAACCCTTTGACTGCTATGCTTACCTACAGCACTCATTTCTCAATAATTAAAGAAATGCACTGACTCAGCCCAAGAGCTCAGCAGAGATGGGTGGAAATTCAATTCTCATCTCAGACACCAAGAACAATCAAAGGGTTAATCAGTGGGAAAGATTTAATGAGGCCTTTCTTTCAGGTGGCAGCTGACATGCCAAATCTAAAGCATCTCACTTACTTCTACAAACATGATGGCCTCTTACCAGACCCAACATCTGAATTTCTCTTCAGTTGAAGGTTTCAGATTCTCCTGTCAAAACAATTTATCTGTCAGCAGGGCAGACGCTGTCAAAAGCATTTCTGCACCTTTCAGTAGCAAAGAGGAGAGGAAAGAAACCTCGGGGAATTTAGTTACTGCCAACTGCAGCTTTCATTAAACATTCTGTCAGCCATTGTCATAACACAAATTTTCCCTATTCTTGCACAAAAGGTGCGCAGATCTTTGAACAATTGAGCCCTGCCATAGATATTCTTTCAGTTAATCTGCTGAAAGATAACCGTGCGGCCCACAGTTTGCAGAAAACACAACAGGCACCTCTACAGAGAACAGCTCAAGTTTTATCCAGGCGTGTCTGAAAAGCAAACAGTGCACAACAGCACCAAGCATTTTTCCTAATAAGACCCTCTACCCTGACCCCACAGAAATAGAAGAGTTTCATCTTCAAGTAGTTGAGAAATCCACACCCCTATCTAAACCTGAGTTGTCCGATATGTTAGCCACTAGTTATGTGGCTATTTACATTTGCATTTCAATTAATTAAAGTTAAATAAAATTAAGAATTCCCTTCCTCAGTTGCTCTATCCACAATGCAAATGCCCAAAAGTTACATATAGCTAGTGGCCACCATACTGGACACTACAAAGAGAGAACTTTCCATCACTGCAGAAATTTCTATTGGACTGTGCTGTGTCTACATCATGAAGTAATCAAATATTTCAAATGAAATAGCACCTACATAAGAAACTTGGGTGTTTTTAAAAATAAACCTGGGGGACTTCCGGGAAGATGGCTGAGTAGTAACACACAGGAATCTCTTCTCCAGAAAAATAGCTAGAGAACAGGCTGAAACAGACCCAAAATAGATCTTCTAGGGTTTAGGACAGCAGGGAAAGACTGCATACCACCGAGAGGAGAGAGGGACAAAAGAGAGAAATCGCGACGACAGAACCAGAACCGTGAGTTTTTAA
>JAQZBX010032492.1:0-25831 GCA_029593785.1 Cabassous unicinctus
CTGCTCAGTTTTCCATTTTGAACTCGCAAGAACATCCAAAGGATCCAAACCTCTGCTTCATCTCTCACTTGTTTCAGAATAACTTGGATGCTCTTGGTCTCAGCATTGGAATTTTTTCTGAAGCATCTCCCTCGATTGCTTTGTTTCACCAGCAGGTGCACATTACTACTAGCACTGCTATTGCTGATCCCATCATTTTTCACCTTATTTCTTTGATTTATTATTGTTTTGCATTTGAATTTGGAATGCATTGTTTATTGTTGCATACTAATGAGACCTTCTGCCTCAAAAGTGTGCGCCAGCCCCTCCCCGCCTTTTTTCCAACTTGATGTTGTATTTGTATACGGCTGAAATACATTAGCCATTAGAGAAGTAGTCGGGTATATTGACACTTATTCTATAAGGGGATGAATCGGGTAATGCAGCATCAAGGTGCAATGTACAAAAATAGGAAGGCAAACTCCTTGATTAAATCAGGTAAGACTTCACAGAAGAGGTGATATCGACATGGCTCTTGAAAGACGAAGAAGAGTTGGCCAAATGCACCTGAGGCTAAGGGTGAAGAAGTTACTAAGGAAGCAGCAGGGTCAACAGCAAGATGGCACAAGAAAACAAACACAGTCAGAGAGTTAAAACTAGCTGGTGGTTGGAATTATCAGAGTGTAGATGGAGTGCTATTAACTTAAGTTGAGCAGCTTGGGGTCTGATTGCGAAGTACCTTATAGCCAATCCTAAAAATATTTGGATTTTTATCTGTAAGCTTATATACTTAAGACTCACTTTAGGAGAGAATTAAAAATATATGTTTTTCCCCCACGCACTTTTTCCCAAATTCTACTTCAGTAGCCTGGGGTGGGCCCAGGGATTCTGCATTTTTCAAAATCCCTCTATGTGATTTTTAGATAACACCGCAAAGAGAAGCCTTTGAAGAAATCTGGGCAAGTCAGGTAGTTATATAATCAGAATTGCATTTGGAATGCTGTGGTAATATTGTATAGAATGCCAAAACAGCTATTTGATCAAGGCATTCAAACTACTGGTCAGAGCAATAAAAATATTTGCCAAACTGATTGACCAATTCAGTCTGAAAGGTGACCCAGTGGTCTTACTTGAAACCATTTTAAAGAATTTTTCTGAGCTTATCATTCTACAGAATAGAGGTATTGTTTGCCTTTGAATTTCATTCAGTAACACAACTGAATATCTGAATTTTGGTGGTTTATGTTTCAGAGGTTCTCCTAGGGTGACTTTCAAGTGTTATTGCCTCAACAGTTGTGTCAACTAAGATCAGACATTCAACACTGGAAATGGTTTACTTGAGCTCCCACTGGGGATCATGTAAGTAAATTTGCTAAATCTATGCAATCTATGTAATCTGGTAATCCAAAGCTTTTCCAGTTATATCTGGTTTTTAAAAATACTGTATTCTCTGATATGACCTCGTGGAATGGTGGCTTTACTAAACTGTAGATGGTATATCTGAAAGTGTTGTTATCACATCCCAAGCACTCAGATCTAACTGGTCTGTCAAAGATTTTTACCATGCAGTTGGAGACCCTGGTAGCCAAAAATATGATTTATTTGCTATAGAAGAGACTCCATCTCAACATATACATATCCTAAATGATGCAAGTAATCTCTGACCAACAGTAGGATTCTCAAAGTTTGGAATGAGGAACCCTGTCACTGGGGTCTCTAATATTCTTTTAGGAGTTCTGGATTATCCTTTCACTTCTAATGACATATCTGCTTAGGCTGGATTTTCTTTATACATTTCAACCAAAACAACTTATCCAGCAGATTGAATGCAGAATCTGATATGAGAATTCAGCTCTCTTTTATTAAGTGAAACATGAAAGGGATTTGCAAAAATGTAAAACAAGGTCATGCTTTCCTCTGGTTATTCTGAATAATTATTTTCATAAAATACATTATTTGGTTATTTTATATTGGGTTTGTTGTTATTTTGAATGAAATAAAAAAATATTTTCAAATTTTCTCAGGTTTAATTTTTAATATGTTAAATATTGATAGCTGTAGCCGACATAAATAAAAACTTGGCGTTCTCAATTATTTTGAGGGTATAAAAGAGTCCTGAGACCAAAAATTGGAGAAACACTGGCATTTAAGAAAGGTAGTGTTCATGAAAATGTAGTATATTTAGTAGCACTCATTTCTTTTGAGATTTTAATTTGGCCTATTCTCTCTTGAATCCATGATCAGGCTTCACTGCTAAAGACTATAGTGTAGGCACAAAAACAACTTTTTCTTTCAATGGTAGAAGTAACTGGTAATAATTCAATTTGATCAGAAAATGTGCAACTCCTTCAAAATGTTTTCTACTTGCAGGAAGTGCATGTTCATATATTTGCATGTGTACATCCATGTGCGTGTACGTGTTTTCAGTAGGGAGGGATGAGAGTCTGGAAAGACTGGAAAGGGGAAATGTAGATGTCCCAAGCTTCCTAGCTAGTGGAAATTACATTATTCCATGTGGTCTTACTAGGCTGGGTGCCTACTAAGGCATTTCCTACCCCACACTCTTGTGAAGTTTTTTACAAAATTGCTACACATATTGCTTTTTAGATTTTCTTCCAAAAAAAAAGAAAAAAATCTCTGTTTACAGTGATTTTAGATTCCTTTCCATCCAGCTTTCATTTTATTTCCTGGTCCAATTTCTAATTTCTAAAGATTCCTTGACATCATTTCTCAGCTTTCACTGGGGTTCCCATTTCAATTTAGATGTGCAGATTTCATGAATACATTATTGTTTACTCCCTCCTTCAGAGCATTGATGAAGATGTTAAATAAGACCAGACAAAACACCAGGCCTTTGAACCCTACTTTAAAAATTCCCTTTCTCCTGATATATTGTCAGGTATTGTTGCCATCTTCCATTTATTATTACCAGCTCAGTTTCAATACATATGACACTGCTCATATCTGAGCCAATTTGAATTAATTTTGCAAGTAAGATTTTGTGAAGCCTTGCATAAAATGATTCACTAAAATCAAGATAGATCATCTTCATCTTCCTAGGAAAACTGCTTTCTTTGCTAATTTTGTAACATTTCTCCATCCTGGAACCCTAAGCTTCATGCCACCATCTGCCAACATTCAAGTTCTCCTTTTGGTGGGAGTGATTTGTTTGTCTATATGGTTATTGTGCACAGTTGTGTCATCCTCAAGTTGTTCAGATGTGGGTTCTTTTTACTGCTTGTCTTTAGGGCAAAGCTCAGATTTCAAAACTCAGTTTTCTGACCCCAAACAATTATCTTTCCTTGGCAGAGACCTGGGGCTTATTTCTTATACTCACTTTCATTTTGTATATGTAGGCATAACTTTGGGATCGTTTTCACTCATTTTGGGACTAATTCTACGGTACCTATATGGATTCCTTAGTTAGAATCTCCTGCCCACACTATCTTACCATTCTTTTCTTCAGAGACTCATTCTGTGAGAAAAAAAAACTTCCTTATAGTACTGTGTTCTGTGGCAGGAATTACCATGTAGGTAGAGATGTCTGATGTCAAGAATAAGGTTAAAGATGTGGCAAAATGTTAAAAGATAATAAATTTTGGCATCTGGGTAGGGGGTATATTGGAGTTCTCTGTATTAATTTTGCAAATATCCTATAATTTTGAAATTATTCTTAAATAAAAAGTTTTTTTTATTTTTAAGTAAATTATGTGGGGGAGGAGAAAAGAATGAATAGCTAAAGCACTGGGGTATTTATGGCAGTGTAACTCTTCTATATGATACTGTAATGGTAGATAAATGACAGTATGCATTTGTCAAAACCCATAGACCTGTACAACATAGAGTTAGCCCTAATGTGAACTATGGATTATACTTAATAATGTATCAACATTAGGTTGTGTTAGCAACAGGCAAAACTGGGGGGAGGGAAGGGGTTATATGGGAAATCTCTATAAATGTCTAATTTTTTCCTGTAAGCATAAAGCTACTCTAAAAAGTCTAATTAATTTTTTTTTAATATATGATTAAGATTCAGTCCATGAGCCTCATTACCAGACTTGAAATTTGAAACCCCAAACTAGTTCCTATCTTATTCTTAGGAAATGGGAGAATGAGTGGTAATGGAAGAATATAATTTACTCTGTTAATGGGGTAGGAAAGCCACATCTCTGTGCCCAGTCTCTGCCCATGGCAGAGGGAGAGGGTGACAGTTCGGCAGAATTAGGGCATAGCAGGGCGTCCAGCACCCAAAACACATGATCTGTCCTTTGTGAGAACAGAGTGATAGTATATTTTAGGTTAACTTGGCTTCATCCTTTAAAATGAAAATGCCCAGAAAAAAGCATTAATAACAGTTGACTAGAGCTGACGATGAATGAGCATCTACCTACCTGAAGGAACCTGCATACCAAAGGGGCAAGGATAGCAAATGAAGAGATGAGAGAAAGGGTGGGATGCAGGAAGGAGAAGCATGGAAAGTGAATTTCAAAACACAGTTCTGCAAAAGCCAGTCCTGAGCAGTAACATCCTAAAAGAGTTTTGGAAAGAGAAGTCACTTTTTTTATGGGAAAGTTGAATAACCTGAAACAAGGAACAAGGATGAGAGTGGTGAAGAAAACTGATCCCTGACAGTAGTCAACAGGATGTTATAGAGGTCGAGGATCATTCACTCACTTTTTACTCATCATTTATCCGTCCATCCACCCAACTCCATTTTTAAGCACCTTTTTATGCCCCAGGTGCAAAGCTAGGGACAGTAAAGGATATAAAATTGGTACAAAGAGATTAGACTTTGCCCTTAAGTAGTTCACAATGTAATGATGTTGCTTCCAGAAAGTTGGGCAGAGAGGCTAGAGTCTAGGTTATGGAAGCAGTTTCAGAAATATCAGTGGACACCAAAGAGAAGCAATTAATTACACAGGGGTCTGGGGAATCAAACATTCTGTCTGTTCTCCTACACAGGTGCTGGGAGGGAGGATGGGGAACAGGCAGAGTGGAAGGGGCATCAGTGGTAAGGATGTTGCCTCATGAAAACTTTGCCTGTTGGCCTGGCACGATGAAATCCAACCACCCTGCTCTATGGAAGTGATCCAACTCTGCTTCAGGTCTTAATTGAGTAAGAACAAAAGGGATAATGCCTTCCTTAACTCTCCTTTGTTATTACAGAGCCCTGGTTGGAGGAGGGGAAGAAGGAGGCAGTTGCAAAGGCAAAACAGAATCAAGTTATGCTGATGCTGAGTTGATTTTAGTTTTATTGTGTTTTAATCAGAAGCTGTAACAGACTGTGCCATAGCTCTGCTCAGGACATTTTTTTTTTCTGCTCAGGAAGCAGGCTTGACCTAGATGCTGGGCAAAGGGAGAGTTAATGCACCCAGAAGCAGCCTTTCAACAAATGACAGGGAGCTGGTGGATAACTGTCCCAGCTTCACGGTGCATCAACCAGCTGGAAGACTCTGAGGGGTTTCCTACATTGTCTACTAGAGTTCTCTAAGTGTCTAGCCTCCAGGCTGGCAATGGTAACTAACATGGTAACATACCTTCACTGGCTTCCTTCCTTTACCTGACTCACTTCCTCATTTCCCTTCCAGTGTTTCCTGGGACCATCTTCCAAATAAGCTACTTGTACTTGAATCCTCGTCGTAGGGTCTGCTTCTAAGGGAACCCAAACAGAGACATAGACAATTTCTTGATCTTTTGCATCTGTATTTACCCATAATGCTTAAAAAGACCAAGCCTAAATGTAACCTCTTTAAATCTTTCCTCAACTTGCCAAGTCCTAGACAATAATTCAGCCTTTTTGCTCCCACAGTATTGCACTTTGTTATGGCAACTGCTAATTTGTTTTTTAATTAATTGAGTAATCCAGTGGTCTAGCTGTGGCATCTCTGTGCTTTAACCTCTTGGACAGGTCTGATTCAACCGCCCCATTCCATATGCAGTAGAAAGCCCAATGAATTCCCCAAGGTTACTGTGGATTTCTAGTGGGGGTTATAGTTTTGTAGTCTGACTCCAGGTTCTAGTGAATGTGAATTCTTGACCCCTGCTCTTCAGTTTGTGGCTGTCCTTTTATCTCCACCCCAGCCTTAATCCAAATCTGGAACTCAACATTTTTTCATGATTTTCACCAGAAAAACAAAACAAAACAAAACAAAAACATATATCACTTATTGTCATTCATTCATTCAAAAAATATTTATTGAACATGAATGCTTTTCCAGACATCATTCTAGGCTCTGGGAAAAATGTACAAGACTAACAGGGTCCCTGTTTGCTGTGGTCAGATTTATTTTAAATATCATGCCCTTCCTTTGTTGGAGCTATGTTATGACGTTCTAAAATGTCATTTTCCTTATTTATTTACTCTTTCGTTCATGCATTCATTCTTCGAGCATTTGAAAGTCTCTTCTACATGCCAACCACATAGAAGGCTGGACTACAGAGATGAAAAGCCCCTGCCTTAAACAACTAATGCTGCCATTCCAATATAAAGTATCATCATGTTATCATCATGAAAGCCTAGGGGTCCCTCATTTGCAGTCCTTTGCAGTTTATGGATTCTAGGTCCAGTACAATCTGCTGGGTAGCAAACAAAAGGGCTAAGAGTCTAGGCAGAAAGATAAGGCAAGAAAACTAGTGGATTCAGGTCTAGGATCAGAGCTGAAGTTGGGGTCACCCAGGCAGGAATGGTGCTCCCTGAAGAAGGGCTCGGACATTAGAAAATATGAGCACAGCCAGGGGGCAAAACCAAACCAAACCAAACTCACACAGTTCTATAAGAACAGTCACCAGAGCAGAACGTTGAGTGATCCAACAGCAGTGACCTGGTGGCTCTAATTTCCCAGTCCTTGTAAGTCTATTCACCCATCATTTTTGTTTTCAAAGGCTTGATGAAGACAACTGATTATGGTACCATCAGTGCCAATATAACTGCTACAAGGAACTCATTGGCAATCCAGCTAATTGGGTAATTTGGAATATACTTGAATAGGTCAAACCTGAGATACCCTGATTAGGGGTTTGTGGCTTTCCTATTCATGTTAGTAATCATTCTCCTCACTCAGAAGAATGAATGTCCTTGTGTATAATAATGAGCTGGTTGATTTTCTCTTAATTGAGCTCATGGTGTAACTGGACCCCCTCATTCACTGGGAGTTGGCTCTCAGCTCCTCTTACTTTTGGTTAGGAGACACCAGTACTTCAGCAGGCATTGCAGTGTTCTTTTATGCTTCATGAATCTTGCTGTCTCTGTGTTACTGTATAAATCCATGGAAGAAACTTGAGACTGCTACAATAGATATTACTCTTAAATTATGTTTGGGGCATGCCTTGGCAAGTTGATCCTATTTTTCCTCTTGACCCTTCTCTTTTTATTTCTCTCTGTCTGCATTCCACTTGGGGAGACTATACACTCCCTAGTGATTACATCTTCTCTTCCTATCTTGCAGAACATTCATACTTACCATCTTCCATTTCAGGTCTTCTCTATTTCATTTGTCTTTTCCACAGGTAATTTCACCTCAGTATGAAAGGAAAGTAAACATTAAACTTAGACACTTGTTGCCTGTTTTCAATAACATCTGATGTTCAGTCACTGTCTATATACTTTTAAGTGATTGGTTTCTTCTTATTCTATAAGCCCACAGAGGGCAGAGGCTAGATAGAATACTATGTTTTTAAAAAATTCTTTCAGTGATTCTCGTTTTTCTTACAGCAGTTTAAAACTTAACTTCCAGTTAACTTATACCTATAAAAAAAGATATTCATTTAAGAATATTTGGGAATATAGGCAAAATAATATCCTGTTTAAGTTCAAATTTTAGTGACTATAAGAATCACTGGGGATTTTGTTTAAAATGCAACCTTCTGGGTTTCTCCCTAAGAAATACCAATTGAGTATGTCTGGGGTGGTCCCAAGAATTTGAATTGTTTAACAAGTTTCCTAGGTAACTCTCATGCTGACCAAATTTGAAAATCATTGTGCTAATGGATAGAAATAAAACCTTTGAATATTTCCCATTCGTATTTTGTTGTTTTGTTGTTTTGCCAAAATACCTGTAGGTACCCAAAGATATTTGCAGAAATTGCTGAACTAGACTATTGATCAACATTTTCTGCATAATGAATGACCCCCAAACTTAATGGATTAAACAATCAACAAAGTCTGCATGTCACCTGGACGATTCTTCTGGCGTGGGTTGTCTCAGTTGGGGCTGGAGGCTCTAGGATGGTGTAGCCGGTTGGCAATTTGATGTAATTATGAATTCCAAAAATATAATTGGATCATGCTTGTAAATTGATCTGTTAATCTGGACATGATTAAGTTATGATTAGGGCGTTGACTGGGCCATGTCAGTTGGGCGTTGAGCCCCACCCCTTGGTGGGTAGGAGAATCGAATATAAAAGGCAAGGCAAAGGACAGAGGGAGCAGTTTTTGAGAAGCAGTTTTGATGTTGGAGTTTTGATGTTGGAGAGAAGGCCCCAGGAGAAGAGAAGCAAGCCATTCGCCTGATAGTCTACAGCTGACCTTGTGTAGCCAAGGCTTCTTCACAAGGTGAATACACGGTTCCAAAGAGCAGCAAAAGAAGGCAAGCCCCAATGCACAAATACTTTTCAAGTCTCTGATTGAGTCATGTTTGCTATTGTCCCGTTGGCCAAAGTAAGTTATATGGGTAAGCCCAGAGTCAAAGTGGGAGAGGATTATCCAAATGTGTTGATTCAGGGAGGGAAATTATTATAGCTATATTTGCAGCCATAATTTCCACTCTCAGTTGAAAATTCAGTTTACTTCTGAGTATCAGTATAATATTGATCTTGATATTAATCTTGAAGATCAAAGATCAGAACTAAAGCCAGAATTCTACTTAGTAACTGGAAGATTAGCAAGTCTTTTTTCTTGACTACCAAGATTTTGACCCACTACCTTACCTAATCTCCTATTACCTCCTATTCCTGAGAGTTACCATATCTTTTATGCTACCCTTGAAGTTGTTATGACATTATCAAAATATAATGATGACCTAGAAAAGAAGGTAAGAACTACTTTTTGTTGGATGTGCCTATCATGAACCTTATTAGAGAAAATGTTTCCACTATTTTACTGTTGGAAACTGTGTTTCAATGAGATTAAATAACTTATCCAGTGTCATGTGGCTAAATATGTGGCATAAAGGATTTTTAACCCAGTTTTGTCTAACAGCAACAAAAGCCTCATCTACTCTTTTAACTATACCACAATGATTTGGAAACTTATAGATACATGTCTCATTTTGAAAGGTTCACACCCAAGAAAGCTGAAGATAGAGTTATGACTTGGAGATTATTAAAGTTTTACACTTGTCTGCTTTAATTATGAATCTATAACCTTAATATCAAGAATATATGTTAAGAGGAAAGCGGGTGTGACTCAGTGGATAGAGCCCCCGTTTACCATATGGGAGGCCCGGGTTCGCTTCCCGAGGCCTCCTTGTGAGGGCGCTCCGGCCTGAGCGGTGCGGTGGGCTGATGCAGCAACCTCACGGCAGGAAGCGGGTGTGGCTCAGTGGATGGAGCCCCCACTTGCCATGTGGGAGGCCCGGGTTCATGTCCCGAGGCCTCCTTGTAAGGGCGCTCCGGCCTGAGCAGTGCGGTGGGCTGATGCAGCAACCTCGCGGCGGGAAGCGGGTGTGGCGCAATGGATAGAGCACCCGTTTACCATATGAGAGGCCCCGGGTACGCTTCCTATGAGAGGGCAGGCTGGCTCCCGCGGCGCCGTGGGCTGATGCGGCAAGACCTCACAGCAAGGGGGAGATAAGCAGACACAGAGAAGACACGCAGTGAATGGACACAGCAGCACAACCAGCAAGGGGGGGATAAATAAAATAAAATAAATAAATCTTTAAAAAAATAATAATAATAATAATAATAATATATGTTAAGAGGTTGTCAATCAACTTAAAAATGAAGTACATAGACACAAAATCATGTGTTGGTGGGATTATATTAATAGTTATTTTGCCTCCCAAATTTCCAGCTTATCCAATGTTTTAGAGTAAATAGGACTTAAGAACATAAGGGTCACTTCAAACAGAAAACTATAAAACTTCAGGACTTCTGCTTAAACTAGTAAGTTCAAGATCTTATCTCTTTTCTGGGTAAGAAAAAACTTCTGTTTTCATTTTTACTAAAACAATAAGTATGGATAAAATAATTTAGTTTAAAAGAATTGGCTCTTATTTCATCTTTGGAATATCTCACCCTAGACAATCCTTTTTCTCTTGGCAAAATATGGTATAAGGATTTGAAGGAGGGGAAAAAAAACACTTCAGTTTTTGAGGCCAGAAGTTAATTGAATAAGACCTTAGATTCTGATGAGTTTGTGCTTTATGGTTGATTAACTTGTTTTAATACCAAAAAATGCTTAGGAAACCCAATTATCATGCCACTTAATCTGAGTTATTGGCTGAATTTCTGCTAGTTTCTGGATGTAGTATTGACCAATTTATATTTCCTACTATGAAGTTCTAGAGAAACTGAGCTTCAGTTTAGAAAGAGAGATTTAGGTTCAATATATGAACAATTGCTTGATAACAGAAAGATTAAATTCATAGAAAGTTTGAAAAATAGCAAAGACCTGAGCTTCTAAATTTCCAGTTAATAATTTACTCCTGGCCCTAAGAATAGGATGGATAATGTGAGAAAATTAAGACTCTAACATCTTTTCTTTACTTTGTCTGTTTCTACTAGGGTAGCCACTGCCCTTTCATTATTGCCTTTTACTTTGTTTAAATAATATAAAGACATTGAAGCCAACTTCTTGGTTATGAAATGAGGAAATAAAAAGGTAGAAGAGTTAATTACCAAAATCACAATATCTCATTCAGAAGCCTACTGTCCGCAATGTAAAGAACAACTCACCAATGGCATGCATATGCTACTGGTTCTGCCTCTACCACAAAAATATCTACTCTTATGTTGGACAGCCATCTTCACTTGCTGGAGGGAAGCAAAAAGGCGGGGGCTGGGCATAGGCCTCCTAATACTGTAGGACTGTTGGAAGGTCTTGCATGATTCTTAAAATAAGGGTTCTAAACTTAGTCTGAGCCCCATATATGAGTTTTAGGAGATCTGTGAGCATCCCATCCCACAGTTGATTGCAAAATTGTTCCATGCATTTGTCTGATGAGAGGTTCCATAAAATGTGGGGAGAAGGTCTATCAGATTCTAACAGGACTCTGTGACCCATAAAGAAAGCTTAAGAACCAACATTTCTACATTCTTTGAACTTCTAAACATAACTATTTTTCTGGGATATCAGGGACTCATGAGAACCAAGGGAGTGACAAGTAGAACAGAGGAAGAATGAGGCATGGCTTCATACCTAGTAAAAATGGAGGCAAGGTGGGACCATAGCTTTCTAGCACAGAATTCTAAGAAACCGATTTGGCAGACTGGCTGGAATGCAGGCAACTTTCATGACCTTCGTATTTACCATTCCTCAGGATCAATGACCCAGGTGAGCAATACAGAACCCTGTGTAATAAGGTGGTTCTTCTCTCTGTAGAACCAAAGAGAGTTAGTTGAGGAGAGAGTTAAAACAATTAAGTTACTGAGGTCTGGGGTTTAACCTGATTCATGTTTTCCACAGCTATTAAATCGAGTACCTGCTGTATACCAGACATAATGGTAGACTCTAGGGATGTGCTGGTGAGCAATGAATTGGAAGCCATGACTGAGCAAGTCTTGGTCCAGCAAAATCTGTAGGGGCATTAGCATGAAAAGTCTTACACAACAGCAGACGTTTGAGCTGCTTTGTTAATCCCAAATTCTCCAAGAACCATAGAATGTTAGAGCTAAAAGAAAATTAGATGATTATCTAGTCCAGTCCTCTTATTTTATAATAAAGAAATGAAGGCCTTGTTAAAGTCACTCAGTTGAGGTGATAACACTGGGACTAAATCCTAGGTTTTCGTTCATCTAGTCCATTCAACTTTCTACTGTTTTAAATTGTGCCTTTATAACCTATCTATATTCTCTTTTATTTGTGAAATCAAAAAAGTTCAGAACTATCTGTACAGATGCCAATATACAATATACAGATGCCTAGAACTCCTTTCTATGAATTCTCATTCTACATACTAAGAAGGAAGACGATAGAATTAATTGTAAAGTATACAGGATGACAAAGAATAGGACCTAACCAATTAAAAAACTAGACTGATTTCGATGTTGAAACCCAGCTTTTGCTCAGAAAAAGCATCCCCTGTATCTTTAAAATCAGAATTTCCACTGGTCCACTCCCTCATGATGTCATATACAGTTTGACGTTGTCTGGGCAACTTGGTAAACATACTGCTTCCTCCATTGTTTAATTCCCTTCCCTGAGTGAGATCCTTAGGCAACCAGGCTTCATTAGTTCAGGTGCTAGCCTCAGGGAACTACTTGTTTTAATTAGAGGGATGAAATGGCATTTTAATTGTGCACAATGATTAATAAACATGCTGAGCTGCTGCATAATGATCTGCTGCTTGAAGAGCTTTCTCCCCTATTCCTGATATCTACATCCATTAACTGATTGTTATCCAGGTTGAGAGCTATCAAGCTCTTCCTCCAACCAAATTGTATGTTGTCTCTCCTCCCATTTTTCTGCTAATAACAATTATTAGACCTAAGCCCCATTTTTTTCATAGTAACAGAGACAAGGCTAGAATAGAGAGAGCTTACAAAGTGGCATACAGTCTATGTAATTTCTTTCACTGAACTTCCTTGTAAAAGGGAGATAATAATAGGACCAACCTGACAGGTCTTTGAGAAGATTAAATGAGACAATGCATGCAAAGCACTTAGCTAGCAGAGTGCTGGCCCAGAGTAAGATTTTGAAAATGTAGCTGCCATTATCATTAGTTTTATTGTTATCCTCCTCCTCATCATCATTAATTTCTTCATCATCATCAACTTCATCATCACCATCATCAAGATCATCATCTTGGTCAATATTAGACACTCATAAGTGTCCTCTTAGAACTCATGATGTTCAATACATCACGTGGACATTCTAATTCAAGAAATCATTTTCTAAAGAGTTGAGGTTATCTAGAGATTTTTCCCACTTTGTCCTTTATGTGCTATGAAAGTAGTTTGTTATGACTTATGGAAATAAATGCTAAGAAGGTCATGTATATTAAGAATTAATCTCAGCACCTCAGTAGGTGAATAAAATTCTAGGGTGTACCCTCCTAGAGATCAATGAAAACAGAAACCAGAAAATTTATGGTAAAGTGACCTCCCCCATAAAACTATTTACTTGGGATTTGCAAGACTTTTATTGGCCACAATAAAACTTAGGTGAGTCCTAAGAAAGTCATGGCCTTTTTCCCTAATGTTGACACTACTAAATTGTTTTCCTTTATTTTTTTTGGAAATTGTTATTCAAGGCTCTATATCTACCTCCAAGTAACTTTTACCTTACTTGATTTAGGGGAGATTATTATTGATGAAACACAGGATAGCTGCCACTATTCATAACTGGCTATTTATGATGATGGCTGTTACACAACTTTTCTTGTCCTTAGCTTGAAATATTAAAGGCAGTGTCAAAAATATAGGCCAGCTGATCTACTGACCAACTTATCCTTTGATGTTACCAAAACTGTACACCAATACAACTCACTTCTTCCCAAGGAAAGAAGAGCAGATTATGACTGAGCATGGTAAAAGCTAAATGCAAAAACTGCTTTTTATCCCATGAAATGTTAAAGACTTCATGGAAACAGGTCTGCCCCAACGAAGATGTTTCCAAGTACTTAGGGTCATGATATTTCAGTGGAGCAGATATAATTGGCTACATGGGCCAAATTTTAGCTTGCCTCCGGGCCACTCCTAATTCTTGTCTGTAAGAGTCAAAGGAGGAAAAGTGAATGAGTTGTTCTGGTCATGGTAGAACAGAGAGAATGGTTTTAAAATAGGCGTTGAGCCTGATATAGCTATGACAGGGCAGGAAGAAAAAAGAAGACTGAAGGAAACTTCTTGTGTCTACATTTCTCTAGCAATGTTTTTAAAATCATGTATCTGAAGTACTACTAAATTACAACTACATACCTATTAGAATGGTGAAAACTAAAAATACTAGCCATATGAAATTTTGTTGTGGATAAGGAGGAACTGGAACTCTCACACTCTGCTGGTGGGAAAGCATAATGGTACAACTTTGGAAAACAATTCTGCGTGTTCTTAAAATGTTAAATATGCAACTACTATACAACCCAGAATTCTACTCTTGAAGCACAAGTCCATACAAAGTCTTGTGTATGAATACTCATAGCAGCTTTATTTGCAGCAGCCAAAACCTGGAAACCCAAATGTCCCTAAACAGGAGAATGGATACATTTTTGTATATCCATACAACAAAATACCACTCAGTAAGGAAAAGGAATAACCTATTGACCCATGTAACAACAAACATGACTCTCAAAAATAATTACACTGAGTGAAAGAAGCCAGGAAAACTCTAATATATAGTGCCAGAAAATAATCATGGTTACTAGTTGGGAGGCAGGTAGAAGAGGGATTACAAATGAGAAAGGACACTTTGGGGAGTGAAGAATATGTTCATTACCATGATTGTAGTGATGATTTCAGAAGTGCATACATGTGTTAAAATTGTATACTTTAAATCTGTACTTCATTTATTTATGTATTTATGTATTTATTTATTTTTTTAGGTACCAGGGCCAGGAATTGAACCTGGGACCTCATATATGGGAAGCTGGTGCTCAACCACTGAACTACACTGGCTCCCCTGTACATTTTATTGAATGCCTATTATACCTCAATGAAGTTGTTAAATATAACAAATAAAATATAAAATTAGGTACCTAAAACTTTTCTAAGTATGGTATCTGTGCACAAGGGCCTGGATAGGATGTATTTTACTCTGAAATATAGTCGCAACATAGTGTTTTAACCCTTGGTGAGTGTGTATGTCTGTGAATTTCTTTTAAAGGATATCAATTGTTACATAAAGAGATGGACTTAAAAAGTCATATCCTTATCTAGATATAGACAAAATTAAATATATTGAGAAGAATTTTCTCTGAAAGACAACCACAGTAATTGTATAGCTGTGTGTAAAATGTGCTTGTGGTATACTCTTTGATTGTTTGTGGTCTTTTGAATAACCAGACAGGAATGTTGTGCTAAATTAAGATCTTAGATTATCTTTCTGATTTTCTCTCCAAATTTAAAAGAGCCTATAAGAAGACATTTTTCTGGAGAATTTTATTTTAATACCCTGCCTATCACAGTCCAATCCCTTAGCATAGCAGAGTGAGAGTGAGTCATTCCTAGTTACAATTTTGCTCACTTAATGTTGATCTCAATAAGATAATCATTAATGGATCGGATCCATTATTGCCAGTGGATCCTTTATTCACACAGCTTACATTTACCTTCTCAACTGCACCTGACTTTTCTTCCTATTTTTCTTTGGTCTTTACAATGCTAAGTTATGGAAGAGCAGTTCAACAATGCTCATTTAAGACATGCCTACATTTTTAATGAACCATGTTCTTTCAGAATACCCCAAGCCCTCAAGAATTGAATCATAGTAAAATGGTTCCTGAAAAAGGATGGTTCCTGAGAAAGATACTATCTTGGGAAAGAAAGGCTGTTTCAATATAATGTAGACTGATATCTATTCATGTAACTGCCAAAGCAGATGCATATATATTTATAATATATTACTACTAAAATTATATTACACATGAATGCACTTTAATAATCAAGACGTAGGTAGATTTAGATAGAAGTAAATAATTTAGATAGATGCTTCTGTATTGATTGCTTAGTTTGTTGTTATTCTATCCTTGTTAGGAGCCCAACACCCATATTGAGTACTTACATAATCAAAACTATTAGAAGAATAGTTTAAAATTATCTCACTGACAAAAGAAAAAGAAAGAAGGAAAGAAGAAAAGGAAGGCAGGGAGGGAGGGAAACACAGAGGAGAAGAGAAAGAAATCCTATCTGCATGTAGTGTTGTTTTTTTAATTTGTTAGACACAACACACATTTTTTAATTAGTTTAGATTCTCCACTTTAATTCTCAATCTTGACTGCATATTTTAGATTCACTTGGGGATCTTGAAAAAGAATTTAATGTCTGGATCTCATTCCAGACCAACTGAATAAGAATCTCTAAGAGTGGGGCCCAGGGACTGGTGATTTTGACACAAAGAGGGATTTCAAAACTCTGTCTTAAAAAGGCAGGACTACGCAATTCAACGTGTAAACTAATAACAGAAGTGCTGATGCAGATCTAATCTTCTAATCAGATACTGATGTAACCCTAATGGCAGCTGTCCTCTCATTCTCTGGCCACTTTGTCTACCAAGTCCACTACAACTCACATTTTGACATCCCTCTGGTCCTCCTCCCATTCAGTCCCCCAAATAAAATCCAACAAGGAAAAAAAAATCTTATTAAGCAATGGAGACTTTGCTGAACATGCTGGGGAGTCAGAGGAAGTGCTTTACATCACATACTCCACAATTACGGGACACTCATCTACTTCCCAAACCTTGTCTCCCTATTGAACCTGAGATCTATTTTCTTTCTACTTTTCTCCCATACAATACTGGCTCCTGGCTCCTCTGTTTTGCAGAGCAATTCAAATGCACCCCAAATCTGTATACTCCTAGGCAGAAACAAAGGGTCATGTAATTAATAGATCTCTCCATCCTTAGAAAGCATTTTAATTACCATGTTATTATTTTAGCTTGCCTTTGCACTCCTGCACACCACACAGCTTATCAAAGGACTTCTACCAAACACAGTGATCTCCACAAAGAGGAAACTTGATTCCATCTGCTAAGATAGTAAAACAATTTTCATACCATTTTACTGACATACATTAATGCTGACCAAAAATGTGAATGTTAATCATATACTAGGTAAAGCAAACTCAGAACTGGAAAAGGAGACTGGGAAAACAATTAACAAATAAAAAAAACTACAGCAGAGGCCAGAGAATCATGATTTAAAAAAAAAGAATGGAAACAGCTGTTGGCAACCTGGTACTTCATGATCAATAGTCTTACCATTCCAGTGGAGAACTACGATTCTAAAACTTCAGTGAGGATCAAAACAGATTCTGGGGTCTCATCCCCAGTGACTTTGACTAAATAGGTCTGGGGTTGGATCAAGAATTGACATTTTTACCAGCTCCCAGGTGATTTTCCTGCAGGTGATCTACAGACACCATTCTGATGTCTCAAATTTTGAAACGCATTGGAAACATCTGAGGATCATGTTAAACTGTAGACTGACTCAGCAGATCCAGGGTGGGGCCCCAGCTTCTGCATGTCCAACAGACTCCCTGGCGCCTCTAATGATATGACCCATGCAGCACACCCTGGGTGGGAAGATAGTCAGATTTTGAAAGATTTTGAAAGTGGAATTTGGAGATAAGTAACATATGGTTTGGTGGTATCCATAAATGTCATGGAAAATTCACTTAGATTCCTTGCTTTGTCCATTGTATCTCCTCCCTGCACTGGCCTGGTCCAATTCCTCAGATTTGCTTCCCATTATACAGTTAATTAAGCTATAATTAACAATTGTGGGTTCAATAAGTCCTTCTCTTCCTTTGTTCAGATTCTCTTTGGGTACCATCTATGATAGAGACTGGTAAACTACTACAGGGAGGCCAAATCCAGCCTCTGCCTCTTTTTGTAAATAAAGTAAAATTGAACATAGTGACACCCATTTGCTAATGGTTGTGTTCCTGGTACAATGGCAGAGGTGAGGTAGTTGCCACAGAAACTATATGATTCACAAAGTCTAAAATATTTACTCTCTGACCCTTTAAGAAAGAGTTTTATGACCTTTGACCTTTAAAGCCCACCACCTTCTAAACCTCATTTTCTGCTATTGATCCAGATGTATTTTCAGCATAAGCTGTAGCAAGAGAAAAAAGAGGAAAACTTTCATCATTCTAGGATTTTCCAGTGTTCAGGAATTTCAGTTTCTCTCTCCCTCTTCATTTAACGTACCTCACTCTCTGCTGCTATTTCATTCACTTAGACATTTGTTTTGTTCTCTGTTCAACAAATAGTTAATACAAATATTTATGAAGCTCCTAAGGAGTGATAGAGATGTTCAGAGAGGGGAAAGTTTATTTTACATTTGGTGACAGGACAGTCTTCACGGAGAAGTTGGGATTTCAGGTTGTTGTTTTTTTTTAAGTAGACATCCGATTGCAAAGAAGCAAAGAGAGTATCCCAGGCAAAGCAAATAAATAAACAAAAAAAGTTAAAGTTAGAACACCCAAAGTGTGTTCAATAAGCAAGCCAGGACCTGTATAATTAGATTGGAGTGTTCATTCAGACTGGTGGAAGATATAGCTAGACTTCAAAGCGTCCTGAAAGCCAGTCTAAGAATTTGACAGAGTTCTTCCATCCTTATTTCTCCAAACGTGGTCCCCAAATCAACTTCAGCCTCCCCTGGAACCTTCCTTATTAGAAATGCAGACTTTCTACCCTACCCCAGACTTACTGAATCATGTTCTACATTTTAGCAAGATCTCCAAGTCATTTGCATCCAAGTTGAAGTTTGAGAAGCACTGCTCTAGGAGAGGAGACCCTTACAGTGGAGGAAGTGCTTGACTGGGATTCCAAAGGCTCCCAGAGCTATCATCTTTAGAGTGTCCTCAGAAAAGTCACAAAGTCTCTAAGCTCTGAAGCTTACATACAAAATGATGATTTTTGAGACTTCCAGCTCTAACACTCTATTCTCCCATTCAGTGAGAATCAGCGAAAGGGAGGTTTGGACCTTGGAAGTAAGATTATCACAGTTATTGTTTAGGGAGACCAACCTAAGGACTGTTTTCAACATGAATTGGAGATGGGGGAAAAAAGAAGAGGAAAGAAACTGGAATACCAATAAAAAGCACAGTGTGGTATTCCAAACACGAGGTTATAAGAATCCAAAAACAAATGTTTTTTAAGTGAAATTATTCACCATAGGTAATTTCTTAGCCTCAGCATTATATTCCATAGTCTGTATATTTTTCTTAGTGCCCTTTCATTAGACGCGTTAAACTGCAAGACCCAGGTCAGACCAAAAGAGAAGAGAAGGAAACAGAAAAAGAGGTTGAAAATATTTTCCAAAATCCAGTGGCACCAAAGAAATCCAAGTAATTCCAACGGAAATGTCAAAAAAAAAAAAAAGCTCTAAAATGGAATTTTTTTTTTTTTTTAAGACACTTCTTTGAGATGTCTGCTGTCCTTCTGATTAGAATACTATGCCATAAGTCACAGGGAAAGTTCTCATGCCTCACTCAAAACTAGCTATGACATGAGCATTGCTAAAGGCGTGAAATTATTTTTAAAAGGCATGAACAAGTTGACAAAATAATAGTATTTTTTACTCCCAAAGAAAACTTTTGCTTTAATATATTATGTTGTCTAGTGACCAAGGTGGGGGATTTATATTTCATCTTTCTTTACTTTTTCAAAATATTTTCATAATAAAATTTTCCTCCAGACTGCAGTAGGGGTCTTTAGCCATCTCTTCCAGGTAAGTACAGGGTGTCTATTTGAATTGATTGAATTCAAAGGATTCACTTCATGATCTTTTATTTATGTCCCCCCACATTTAAAATAAATAAGGTTAATACTGATAGAACAAGGTTATATGGGTCTTAGGAGGATCTATTTTTTCCATCACATCTCTTTTGTTCCATCTTGCTTAGCAAATCAGATGCTAGATATATTTTGATTAGTTTGTACTTTAATGGATCATGTATGGAGAGTCCACCTTTCACATTGGGACCATTAATTTTTCTTGAGTCTGATGGAAAAAACAGGTAGAGCTTTTTTTGTGTGCTGATTGAAAAGTGATGGATTATTTTCATGTGGTAAGAAACACAATGTTTTCTTTAGCACAGCAGGATATAATGTTTGCAAGGTCTAACAGTGAAATATTATGCATATCTGCTGCTGGCCGGCTGCCAGAAGTGGAACTGCAAAATCGGAGGAGATTTTGAATTTGAATCTTAAAACCAGTGCAGCCTACAAAGAAACTAATGAGCCATTCTAAGCAGAAAAAGCATTTGTACTAATAGATGATGCCTGCCGTACATGCCAGCATTTAACAAAATGGTAAATAATTATTCATTTAAATGTTACCTTGAACTTTATTTCAAGAAAAAAAAAAGGTACTTATTCTTGGTAATTTCCAATATGCACAGCTGCTAGGATTTTTTTTTTTTCTATTCCCAATTCAGAGGCCTGTGACATTTCCTTCCCTGTGAAAGTTAGAGTTATTTTCCATATAGTTTTTCTCCTCACATAGCCGAATAATTGATTCACAGAAAATTTTATTTTGCCATTACTTAGTACTTAAAACTGGTATTTTCAAATCAGTACATAGCATAATGAAAAGCTTTGAAATGTAGTAAGAAAAAAAAATTTAAACATAAGAATTTAAAAGGTGAGGAAAGGGAATTTTTGAGTTGTGGAATGTTAAACACTTTTGTTTTACAAAGACAAGGATCTGGCAATGGGAATCTTTTCTACAACCAGCATTCTTTATTATCATGGTACACTATCGACGTATTAAGGCAAACATAATTCATCTGTTCATCTATACCAAATTGATCATGATATACTCTTTTTTAAGAAATATTTGATATCTTAGCTGCCTGGAACCTTCTTTTCTGGGCTTTTAAATTTTATTTTATTGTATCTTAGGGCCAGGCAATTTCATTTAGTGTGCATTAAAAGAAATTTGGGTCTAGTGGAGCACTTGCTCAGTTTTAAATGGAGAATATGGAAAATACACTTGATATTACTGACCCCTTTTGTAAATAGAGAAATCTAATGGGAAGAGACATTTGCTAAGTCTTGATGCCCCACACATTGTACCTTGTATTACTGTATTTTGATCTCCATTTTAAAGGTGGAATTATGACTTTAAATTACAGGCTTTTACTTCTAAGACTACAGTAACTCCCCAGTGCTGCATGCACCACTGCCGGGAGGATACAGGGGCTCCGTCTCTTTGAAACACAGGGTGGAAAGAAGAGGGAAGAAGGCCTGGCGCGATGTTGCATCTTGCTCTTTAATTCACAATTGAGACAGGCTTGTGACACATTTAATCAGGCCTTCCCCCTGCCTGAGTTACTTACCAGGTGTTCCTTTCTCCTGGAAGCTGCATTAACTCTTCTGAGCCTCTAGGGTTCCGTAGAGTAATTTACTGCTACACTGCCCCAAATGTTGCTCCTGTGGCCAAGGCCTGGTCTATCTCGGAATTGACTCAAATCTTCAAAGACCTGCTAGGGGTGACTTCTAAATTAGGAGAATACTGGTTTATCTTCTAGATACCTTTTTTAAAAAAAAAAATGTCCTGTAGCACATAGTCAGTTTGATTTAACAGATATAAATAACAGATTATTTATTATTTAAAATAGTTTAAAGTAATTTGGATATCCTATAGTCCATGTATTAAACCACCAAAAATATCTTAATTTAAAATTTAAAATAATATGAAACCCCATAAAATATGCAAAAGAATGCAGTTTAAATTTAAGTGTATTTTCTTACGTTTGATAGTCACACTTGAAAGGAAATATACTCCTGATTAAAAAAAAAAAATTCTACAAGAGCTGCCCAAATATTTTAATTGTGTGAATTGAATCTGCTTTGTGGAGATGGTAAAAGTTTAGCTTAATGTTAGAAACTTATTAAAACGTAAAAATAAAAAACAGATCCTGTAAGAACATATTAGTAGAATGCTTGAGGACATATACTTCTAAACAAAGTAGAAAGTGTCAAAGCATAAATACATGTGAACTTTAAAGAAATGAATGAGTTTTGCTAGATTCTGGCAACAAAACCAACAGATGACTGTTAAGCTGCACTGAAACTACAACATAATATTCAGAATTTAGAGGTGCAAAAGAAGACAATGCTGGCCATATGTTAGTTTCATCAGAAATTTTAAAAAGAAAAGGAAAAAGGAAAAAAATGTAGCTACACTGATAATGTGAAATGTAAAATGACTAACATAGAGATGCTTCTGTCATGATTAAATTAAGATTATTGAATCTCTTTGTTCAAGACAAGGAAAAGAAACATACAAATATATAGTATATAGTTGCATATATATAATTTTTATATATGTAATCTATAATTACTGTAAGAATGAAAAATGACCATTTTTTGCTTTATTCATAGTTGACAATTTTGTTTCCTGATCTCCTATATTTTATACGTGATTAGGTTATTTAGTAATTAGCATTTCCTTCTGGTTCATTTCAGCCTATAAATTCCAAGTGGTGCCCTATCAGTTGTTCTCTCTCCTTCTCCCCAGGACTTCACTTTGGCCTCTGAAAACTCTTAAAGAGAGTAGTTTATTTAAAAGAAACGACTGGCCTTTCTATATTTAATATTTAAGGGAATTTAAAAGTTTAACTTCAGAGTACAATAAATACACAAAATACCTAACCTAGAGATATTATTGTTTAAATGCTCAATTGAAATTTCAACATGCAGCTTTAGGAGCTTTCCAATCCTCGTTTTATTTTATTTATCCTAAGCAGCTAAAAGCCTGAACGGGAGAAATGAGTCAGATCACAAACTTTACGTGGAAGAACTCCACTGAACATTGCCCAACCTTGCAAAGTTAAAAGCATATGGCTGATTAGCCATATACATATTTTTAATAATCGCATATCAAGCATATTTTGTTACTGCAAAATCAAATGCCTTAAGTGCATCAAACATATTTTTTTCACAAGATTAAAAGAATTTCCAAGTAAGAAAAGCAATTGCAGTTCCATTTCATGCCCATGATTAGAATACACTACAACAAGCCAGATTTCTTTTTCTAATGTCAGATTTGAATTTATCATCTTTTCCTAAGAGCTATTTCCTATTATAAACCACGATTATCTCTCTCTCTCTAAAGAAAAAAAAAAAAATTAAGTAATCCTCTAAATTTTTCCCTAGCATGTCCTTGGTATGATCATTTTTTTACTGAAATATTTCATACTTTATAGAAGCTATATTTGTCTTTAAACCAGTCACTTTTAACTGTAGAGCAAAGAAACTCACAATGGGTGTTAGATTAAAAATCACTTATTTTAGTGATTTTTGAAACCTTAATAGGAATAAGAGTTTTCATCAAAAATTTTAACAAATAAAATCCATTCTAACCTTTTACAACCTTAAAAGTGAATGGACTTTAATTCCGCCCTGACAAAGGCAAGCAGTAGGGAAATTTTAACTGATCAGTTTTAAAATGCTTTCTTCTTTAAGAATTGTAGAGTTCCAAATGTTTTGATTCTAAAAACCAACTGACAGATCTTTTATGAATATTTGTAAAATCATCCTTCGCTCCTTTGTAGCCCGCCAAAGATACAAAAAGAATCATAATACGCATTTTGGAAAGCTGTGTGGTGATATAAAAGAGTGCCATGCTAAGAGCAGACGGAAAATGGTCGTTATTATTAATTTAGAAAAACAAAAGAGCAGCCCAGCATTTCAGTAATGTGGCAAGTTGTGTGCTCTTGAAGGAGAGGGGGTTTTATAATTGGATTTTAGAGTAATTTAGAAGACGAGATAAGATGTAATGGTTGTATATTAGAGGTTAGAACTACAACAGAAACCCATAATGTAAGGGTTCATTGCACTGGGAGAAAACAGAACAAAGAAAAGCAGCGTCAACCGAAAATGGCCTGAATGGGGAAGCAACAAGGTGAAGCCGGGCTGGGAAGGCCAGGGACGCCGGAATGTTCTCTCTCCGCGCCGGCAAAAACACAGGCTCAACCTCTTCTACCGCAGACAGTAACGAAAACGGGCTTCCTTTAAAACATTTTTTCTTTAGTGACCTTGTCACCCTCCCCAGCTCCCTCCTCCTCCCGACCGGCGCTTGGCATTTCTTTCTCCCCAGCAGCCCGGTAATGCATCGCTGTTTGTCCTCCACCCAGACTTCGGCCCTTAACCTGCCATCCTGAGGGCTCACCTGCGGGATCCCAGATTTGCTCAAGGGAGGTTTTGGGGACTGTGTCGCCAGGCGCTCACCACCACCACCAAATACATTGTCTCATACACTCACACATAAGCAGAGGCCGGGCGCTGGCCTGACCCTCCTGGTTCTCTCCTCCCTTCCCCAGGGAACTCTCAGTCTCTGCCCACGGGGAGGAAAGGGGAAGTCAGAGGCAGAAGGAAAAGTAAAACCTGCCTCCCACCCAATCAATTTTCATTCCAAGCCTTGGGCAGAGAAATGTGCCTTTTCATCCCTTTATTGGGATCCCTTTCCTAAGAATCCATTACAGAAGGGCCCAGCTTGCAGGTGAAGGCCTCAGGTGAATAGCTCCTTTTGGTGTAAAATAATCTACGCACAGGCAAGGAAAGGCTGCTTCTAGAATCCGAGCAGCGCTGCTGGCCCTAAGGGAGTGGATCCTAGGGAGCCGGATTCCTTCCTAGTTACCGGCGCTTGGCTACCCCCTGCTGGGCGGGAAGCTCTCTGGCCTTCAGTCTCCCACCATTATGCTCCAGGGTCAAGTCTCCTCCCAAAGCCTGGGACAGAATCCACTTACTTCCTGTCAAATTGTTATCACACGTTCCCTACAGGAAGCTGGAGTGTGAAGTTACCTTCTAAAGCCAAGAGGTGTTAAAGATTTTTTTTCCCCAAGCCCTTTGTATGCCAGTTTAAGCAGAACAGATCTATTTATTTTTCTGTGAGGATTCAGTTTATTAAAAGCATACACATAACTCAAATTGTACAGTAAAATGACGTTAGGCTTTGTTGAGCATGAAAAGTGTGATGGCTCAAGCCCCATTTCCAATCCTTCTCCTGAAGCAGAACACAGGTTATGTAAGAAGACACTGGCCCAAAGGCCTAAAACATAGCATAACTTTCAAGATTTCTTTAGCCCTCTCCTTCCCGTAAATCTCTAAAGAAACCCCAGCTACACGACACTTTGGCAAATATTAGTGGACGGGAAACCAGTTTTTGACTGGATCAAGTTTTCAAATGCAGATTAACACATTTTAATTCTCCCACAAACAAATCTGAGCCGCTCTTAACAAAACCCAGATTGGAGGAAATTCACAGCCATCACCATAATGTGTATATACTATTTAAAAAGGACAGTTATTAGACCTCAGACACACTTAGAAGACATGGCTTTAAAACACCCTTAATACAAAATAAAATAAAGTAAAATACAAATATAAAGGGATTGGTTGTTATAAACTGTAGCACAGCTGCAGTGACAGAAGCGGCAGAAATATGTAAACTGAGGGCGCTTTTAGAGTGGCCCGAGTATCTTTTCAGACCCACACAGTTCTAATTCTGACACACTTTTCCATTTCATTTATTTTGCAGACCAAGCAGAAAAAAAAATGGACATTCAGATTAAGTAAACAGGGGCTTTATATACAGCCACTAGACTTCCAGACAGATGACTTCTGTTTACATGGTGTACAAGGGTGAAGAAACAATGTCAAACTGCATCCCTTCCTGCATTTATTGGTGTGAAATGAAATCCCAAATATATTCAACAAATTGCAAAGGGACCAATGGGCTTCTAACCTCACGTGGTGTGTTAAGTGTCAGAACACTTGAACTCCACATCGTACCGCAGCCTCAGAAATAAACATAAACATTTCTCTGGATCAGAAAGGGGTAAACAAATTAGGATTTTACTAAATCCTCCAGTTGTTTGGTCCCATGTTGTGGCCTAGAACCAGCCCTCCACTGTTTCCAGCTTCTCTTGATGCCTGGAGCAAATGAGGGACAAGGCAAGCCTCTCTGGAAGGGACTGCCTGGAAACGCTGCTTTCCTGTTCTCAGAGAGAATGCAGTACCCAC
>JAQZBX010032493.1:0-25831 GCA_029593785.1 Cabassous unicinctus
TTCTTAGTTCACTTTCTTTTTACCAAAGCAAGAAACAAGCCAGCAGAATCTTAACCATGAGGAGGAACATTAATTAAACCCAAACTTTGAAATGATACATTTATAGTATAGCCACAAATTATGAATAACACCCTCTTCATCAAGTATATTAGGACTTTAATGTGAAAAAATTAATGAGAAATATGAAAGAGTCTGGTTGTACTGAAATGTAAAATTAACTTTGTTAGAAAATGAAATTTTTCTCTGAAGAGTTTGCATCTTTCCACATTGACATTATTTAATCATTAATTCAATATCTCCTAGAACCTATGTGGGCCCATTTTTTATTTAGTGATGAAGTTTTTATATTTCCTTTCATTTCATATTGAATTTTTTCAGCTCTTTTCTGGATTTTCAAGATGTGACATCTTCCTTATGTTTATCCAAGGAAAGGCAGAGATTAAAGTCTCTGCAATCTTCTTTTCGAGAGAAGCAGAAGTAGCTTCTGCGCCAAGACACCAATTTTAAGTTTTACATCACACATACTTAATCATTATTACAAATTCATGAAATTTCTACCAGGCTTTAAGCAACCTGTCAGTTTGGTACCTGGTTGTCTGGCCATGAACAAAGGAAAGACTGAATTTTTCACATGACATTTCATGGGTTTGGAGCTTTCTAGAAGGCACCAACTGGTGAGCTTATATTCACATTTCAGGTTGGGTAGGGACTTTTAATTTAAGGGTCAACAGGAACAGAACATGCTTAATGGTAAATGCTGGACAATGGTGTGTGAACACAGAAGCACCTGCTATTGGCAATTTTATCTCATACCACAGTAGTTGAAAAGGAATATAGGAAATGTTCATGAAATTTGGTTCACAGAGAACATTTTAACTGTCTTAGAAGGAAATTACCATGGGATAAAGAGCATGGGCTTTGTCAGAAGCTAGATGAAGGACTGAATCTCAGCTCTGCCACAAACTAGTTCTGTGACGGTAATTAAGTCACTTCACCACAACGTGGTTGTGAGGAGTAAATGGATATGTGAATGTGCTTAGTACTTGGTACAACATATTTTAAATGCAAAAGAAATGCTAGCTTCTTTCTGTTCTTTAAAACTGATAAACCAGCCAAGGGAAATAAAAGGATTGTTTTCAACTATTCAAGAAGAGCATCTGCCCTGATATTTTTATCCTATTTAAAAAGCCTTCCCTTGATCCAATTTCCCTTCTCCAGTTATTGCCCATTCCCTGGCTCCTCTTTAGAGCAAAACTCAAAAGAATTAACTATCCTTGCTGTTGCAATTTCTCTCTTCACATTCTCTCTCAAATTCACTGCAGTCAGGCTCCCTCTGTCCCAAGAGAAAACGCTCTTGATGAGGTCAGTCATGATCTCAAATGGAGTCCTTCTCTTCTCTAGACACTTTATTCGTGAACTCACTCCATCCCATGGCTTTTGAAACTACCAACTTGATGCTGATGCGCTCCCAATTTTTATCTCCAGCCTGAGCTCTTACACTCACTTGCCTACTTAATATCTCCACCTGGATGTATGACAGAGATTTCAAACTTAATGTATTCCAAACTGAATTCCTAATCTTCCCTTTAAAACCTGCCCTTCCCACAATCTTCCTATTTTAGTCAATGAAAACCTCATTCTTTCAATTGCTCAGGACAAAATCCTTGAAAGCAACATGAGTTTTCCCTGAGTTATGGTGCGGTAACATACAACCAAAATCTCAGCAGCTCACAGCAACATTTATTCCTCACTCACATGACATATCAGTTGAGGGTGGGCTGTGATTCTGTACCACATTCTCTTCACTCTAGGATCTAGAGTGAAGGAACTATGTCCAGTAACCAACCTAGGACACTGCCTTTCTCACGGCAGGGGACAAAAGAGAGAGGGTGGAATGATAAGGATTCTGCTGGAAAGGGACACATTATATCCACTCACAATTCACTGGCCAGAGCAAGTCACAAGTCCAAGCCTGGAGTCAGTGGAGTGCAAGGGTAATTCTCCCAGAGAGATAGGCCCAGTAGGAAGGGGCAGCAAATATTTTGACAATAATACAAGCTAACACAGAAATCTTTGACTCCTTTCTTTCTTTCAGATCTCATATACAATCCTTCTGGAAATCCTGTGGGTTGTAACCTCAAAATATACCTACAACACAACTACTCACCACCTTCAAGGCCACCTCCCTGCTCCAACATGCCACTATCTTGAGCCTGGAATATTACAATAGTCTCAAACTGGTCTTCATGCTTCTGTCCTTGTTTCCCTAATGATTATTCTCAACACAGCAGCCTGGATGAGCATGCAAAAATATTATTCAGATTATGACACTCCTCTGTGCAAAACCCTCTGATGGATCCCCATTTCTCTCAAAATAAAAGACAAAGTCCTTACAATGTGCAATGGTCTATAACACTTCACCTTATCTAACACTCCCCATTTCCTTTCTGACTTCATCACCTGCTAACCTTCTGCCACCTTCCCTCTCACCTCAACCCAGACACACTGACCTTCAAATAACAGGCACACTCCTGCCTCAGGGACTTGGCCTGGGTCCCTTCTGCTTGGAGATCTGTTCCCTCAGATATGTGCCTGGCTCACTCACTCTTCTTCTTCAGGACTTTATGTAACCTTCTTAACGAGACCTACTGGCCACCTCATTTAAAATTGCAGTACCATCCTCAGCACTCAAAATTCCCTTAACATGTGCTAATTTTTAGTCTGCAACACGTTTATCACATTTGAACTTAATATGTGATTTACTTATTATACTCATCATCACCCCCTACTAAAATGTCAGCCTCACAAATGGAGGATATCTGTCTGTTTTGTTCCCTGATGTATTCCAAGCACCTAGAACGATGCTTGGCACATGGTAGGTGCTCAGGAAATATTTGCTAAATGAATGAATCAAATGAATGAATGAATGAATCTTGCACAATTTCCTTATTCTGCTTCAAAAGCTTCCCTCTGTAACATTGTGAAATTTATCTGGTCAGACACCTAGGAGATACCCAATTAAGCAAATATACCTAATGCTAAAATTTCTTGTTCTTCATTAAGCTTTATCATATCATTTAATTTCCCTAAGGAAATATAATAAAGACTGGATCAAATAAAATTGAGATTCAATTTGTCTGAGCAAAAATGTTTGCTATTTTTTTAAACTGCAATATAGCAGTAAAAATAACATTTAAACACTTGGGTTTTTGTTTGGATTTTTTTCCTTGGTTATGGGGAAGAGGTAAGCAGGGGAGAATTTTAAGCCAAAGCTTAAGACTTAGAAACTTTGGGGAAAAAAGCACCAAAAGAATTCATCTATAAAGAGAGACATCTTAATTATAATCAATCTTGAAAGCTACAGTGGTTATATACAAAATAAAACTAGTTCAAGAAAAATGATAAATGAAATTATTGTTTTCAGATAATACTAAATTATTTTATATTTTTAATATGATCCAATAGTTAAGATATTTTTGCGATTCTGCAGTCTCCTTGGAGGGACCCAAATTTGTTTGGTTTTTGGCTCCTTTTTAATACTTTCAAAATAGATTGAGCCAATCTTTTCCTGCTATTTCACGTGGCATCACTGACAAAGTCTCAGCTAATTGTCTCCATATACTAACAGAAGTCAAAATAATTAACCAGAGAAGTATAAGCATTAAACTACAAAAAATTAGCTTACGAAAAATAAAATTGTTGTAGTATCCACATTAGCTTTCAAGGTGTCCCATGGATAGACTATTGAAATTAACTGACAACAAGCAAATATAGCAATTATTTTATAATCAGAAATAAAATGAAACTAATTCAAAGTGAGAGTGGAACAATTTGGCAAAATGTACCAAGTCATGAAAATAACTGTTATCAAATTCTAGGAAGATCGCATCAGAGTAGGTACTCAGGGCTCAGCTTTCTTGCAGAAACTAGGAGGAGGGGCAGAAACTGAAGGTGCGGGTTTGGAAATCTGCAGACCAGGAGAGTGCCATGCACATCCAAGAGGGAGTGGGGACAGAGAGACAAAGTGGCTGAAAAGAAAATCATGAGTTATTCACCCTTGCAGGTGGGAGCAATGCCCATCCCCCACCATCAAGGTGGACTGCCTCATTAAAACCCTTGGCTGACAGTGGCTAAATGAGAGGGGGAATGGACATTTTTCTCCCTGGGAAGAGGGAGGGTGCAGGAGAGGACTGAGTGGGGTTTCTCTTCAGTGAGTTTGGACAGGACGACCTCGCTTTGAATTGCAACTCTAGCTGGCCCAGAAACACAAGAAAGTGAAGGTTGAAAGAGTAGCTTCCATAGAAAGGGTCACTGAAAAGTGCCATCTGCTGGCAGGCTGGGAAAGTGAAAGAAGAAAAAAGCTTTTTGGAATCTCTCATGTTCCTATTCCCAGGCCCCCTTGTATCAGGTCTGTACCTCATTAATGGGTCCCTGACCCTGCTTTGATAACTTAAGCAGGGCAATTTTAAAAATTTAGAATAAGTTGAACCAAAATCAAAGAAGACCTGTGAAACAACAGTAATAGGTACAAGACAGAAATTGACCATCAAAGTAAGTTCATCAACATAATCAGAAGCCTAGACATCAGCAAAAAATTACAAGCTATACTAAGTACCAGGAAGAAATGACCCAGCCATAGGAACAAATTAGAAATCCTAACAAGACACAGGGTTTAAGACAACTAATCAATGATGTTCACACAAATCTCCTAAATCAATTCAAGGAGTTGAAGGAAAATATGATAAAGGATATTAAGAATTCACTGGGTGATCATAAAGAAGAATTTGAAAGTCTGCAAAGAAAAGTAACAGATGTTATTGGAGTAAAAGACAAAATGGATAAGATTAAAAATACATTAGGGGAGTGGGTGTAGCCCAGTGGTTGAGCAACTGCTTCCCATGTATGAGGTCCCAGGTTCAATCCCTGGTACCTCCTCAAAAAAAGAATTGTAAAAATAATACATTAGAGGCATATAACAGCAGATTTGATATGGTAGAAGATTGAATAAGTGAAATAAGAGGACACAGCACCTGAACTTGAAAAGACAGGAGAATAGATAGAAAAAAGAATGGAAAAAATTTAACAGAGTCTCAGGGAATTGAATTACAGTGTGAAACATACACACATCCGTGTTATGGATGTCCTGGAAGGAGAAGAGAACAGAAAAGGGACTGAAAGAATATTTGAGGAAACAATGGCTGAAAATTTCCCAACTCTTGTGAAAAAACATAAATATCTATATCCAAGAAGGACAAAGGATTCCAAACATCCAAATAGACCTTCTCCAAGACACTTACTACTCAGAATGATAAATGCCAGAGATAAAGAGAGAATTCTGAAGGCAGCAAGAAAAAAAGCAATTGATCAAATACAAGGGAACCTCAATAAAACCAAGTGCCAATCTCTCATCAGAAAGTATGGAGGCAAGAAAAAGGTGGTATGAAATATTTAAGTTACTGAAAGAAAAAAAACTGCCAGGCAAGAATTATTTATCCAGAAAAACTGTCCTTCATAAATGAAGGAGAGTTTAAAGTCTTCACAGATAAACAGAAACTGACAGAATTTGTCACCAAGAGACCAGACTTACAAGAAATTCTAAAGGGATTTCTGTAGCCTGAAAGGAAAAGACAGGAGAGGGAGGCTTGGAGAAGAATGCAGAAATGATTATTAGTAAGGTAACTAAAACGGTAAGAAGACTTACAATAGTAAGACACAACAATGGAAAGACAAAGGATAAATGTACTAAGTAATGCCTTTACAGTAATAATATTGAATGTTGATGGATTGAGCACCTCAGTCAAAAGACACAGACTGGCAGAATGAATAAAATAATATGAACCATCTATATGCTATCCACAAGAGAGCCACCTTAGATGCAAGGTCACAAATAGGCTGAAAGTGAAAGGTTGGAAAAAGATATTCCATGTAACCAAAAAAGAGTTGAAGTAGCTACACTAATATGGGATAAAATAGAGTTTAAATGCAAAACTACTATAAGAGACAAAGAAGGTCATTATATAGTAATAAAAAGGACAATGCACCAAGAGATAACAATAAATATGTATGTCCTAACCTGGGTGATACAAAATACATGAGGCAAACACTGGCAAAACTGAAGGCAGAAACAGACATCTCTGCAATAATAGTTGGAGACATCGATACACCATTCTCATCATTGGATAGAACAGCTAGACAGGATAAATAAGGAAACTGAGAGCTTATATAATATGATAAATGAACTAGACCTAACAGATATATATAGAACATTGTACCCTAAAACAGCAGTATATATAGTCTTCTCAAGTGCTCATTGAGCCTTCTCCAGGATAGATCCTATGTTGGGTTAGAAAACAGGTTTCAATAAATTTTAAAAGATTGAAATTATACAAAGGCCCTTCTCTGATCATAATTAAATGAAGCTGGAAATCATTAACAGGCAGAAAAAGGGAAACTCCACAAATATATGGAGATTAAACAACACACTCTTAAACAATCAGTGGGTCAGAGAAGAAATTGTAAGAGAATTCAGTAAATATATAAAGACAAATGAAAATGAGAACACGGTATATCAAAACCTATGGGATGCTGCTAAAGCAGTGCTGAGAGGGAAATTAATAGCTCTAGATGCTTGCATTAAAAAAGAAGAAAGATCTAAAATCAAAGACCTAACTTCACACCTGGAGGAACTAGAAAAAGAATAGCAAACTAATCCCAAACAAGCAAAAAGAAAGAGATAATAAAAATTAGAACAGAAATAAATGAAATTGAGAACAAAAAAATAGAGAGAATCAACAAAACCAAAAGTTCATTCTTCAAGAAGATCAACAAAATTGACAAACCCTTAGCTAGACTGACAAATTAAAAAAAAAAAAAAGAGAGAAGATGCAAATAAATAAAATCAGAAACAAGAAGGGGGACATTACTGACCCCATAGAAATAAAAGAGATAAGAGGATACTATGAACTGTACACCAACAAACTAGACAACATAGATAAAATGGACAAATTCCTAGAAATTCACAAACTTCACTGACTCTAGAAGAAATAGAAGGCCACAATAAACCAATCACAAGTAAAGAGACTAAAACAGTCATCAAAAACCTCCCCAATGGGTGGGACTCTCTTGCTTGCAGTTGTAGGCACTCTCGTTTCCTTGGTATATTGTTAGTCCATCATCTCCTCCCTGTTAGTTGTCCTGGGTGAGTTCATTGAACTGGAGAGTAGGTATTGCAACTCCATTGAGATTCAGAGCTCAGTTGGCACATGGACAGCCCAGAGTTAAGTCTCTTGGATGTACACCCACCAACTCTAGTACTAATTATAGGTTCCAATAGAAGGACAGAAGAGTCATGCATAGGGAAACCACTGCTGAGTCTGACTCTGTCACACTGGGGAGCATAAATACTAGATTAGGGACCACTGGCAAGGGGCCAAACTCCTGAACTAGCTGCCCTGACTACAGTGTCTGGATGTCTCCATATCCCTGAGGAGCTTCACTATTTGGGGTATGGGTTCAAAGCCCCCCTCAATTAATGGTGGAGTGGGCATCACCATCCCAGAGTCCTCAGGATTGGGAAACTAACTATGGACTAAATAAACTTACTAGTATTCTACTATAGACTTATTATGATTATAGCAATGTAAGAAATACCATTGTTGTGGAGGCAGTGACCCATGGATGTTCTGGGGTTAGGAAGAGGGAAAAACAGGTGAAATAGGGGGGCATTTTCGGGACTTGGGAATCATCCTGAATGACATTACAATGACAGATACAGGCCATTATATATCCGGCCATAACCTATAGAGTTGAATGGGAGAGTGTGTGTAAACTACATTGTAAACTACAATCCATGCTTAGTGGCAATGCTCCAAAATGTGTTTATCAATTGCAATGTATGTACCACACTGATGAAAGATGTTGCTAATGTGGGAAAATGTGGGAGCAGGGCATATGGGAATCCCCTATATATTCTCTGCAACATTTATGTAATTGAAGAAACTTTTAAAAATTAAAAAAAGTGAAAGAAAGAAAAAAAAAAAACCTCCCCCAAATGGGGAAGCGGATGTGGCTGAAGCAAATTGGGCTCCCGTCTACCATATGGAGGGTCCTGGGTTTGATTCCCAGGGCCTCCTGGTGAAAAGCAAGCTGGCCCGTGTGGTGCAGAGAGCTAACACAACAAAAAGAGAACAGGAGACAGTGAGAGACACAACAAAACCAAGGAGCTGAGATGGCTGGGGCAATTGAGTGCCTCTCTCCCGTGTTGGAAGGTCCTGGGATCGGTTCCCAGTGCCTCCTAAAGAGAAGATGAGAAGAGATGACAAGAATACACAGTAGAATGCTCAGTGAATGGACACAGCAAGTGCCAGCAGTGTGTGTGTGTGTGGGAGGGGGGAGAATAAATAAAAATAAAATCTTTAAAAAAAAGAAAAAAAACCTCCCCAAAATGAAAAGCTCTGGACTGGATAGCTTCACAGGTGAATTCTACCAATAATTCAAAGATTTAATACCAACCTTGCTCAAACTCTTCCAAAAAATTGAACAAGAGGGAATGCTATCAAACTCATTCTTTGAAGCCAACATCAACCTAAAACCAAAGTCAGATCAAGATACTACAAAATAATTGTGATTATACTACTAAAAACCTCTCTGTGAACAGAAGATTAACTGCCTTCCCAAACATTCATGGTTACACGTTATTGAGAAAAGACTGCCCAGCCAGGGACTAAATTTCCATATACTCTTGCATCTAGATAGGGCCATGGGAAAAGTTCTCATCAATGGAATATAAACAGAAAGGATAACTTCTGGGTGACACAGGAAGCAAGTACCTTGCCCAATTCTTTCCCCTTCTACTGGCTGATGTCATTGGGCTGCAAACACAAAACTTGTGCACTAATGATTGTAGCAGATTTATTCATAATAGCAGAAAAGTGGAAAAACCTAAATGCTCATCAACTAATGAATGGATAGGCAAAATGTAGCATTATCCACACAATGGAAATTACCCAGCCACAAAATGGGAAGAAGTATTAATACATGTTACAAGGGTGAACCTTGAAAATATTATGCTAAGTAAAAGCAGCCAGTCCCAAAGGACCACATATTGTATGATTCCATTTATATGAGATGTCCAGAATAGACAAATCTATAGAGATATAGATTAGGTCTGAGGGGGGAGAATAGAGGGATAATGGTTAAGGGCTATGGGGTCCTTTTCAGAGTAGTTAATTAAAATGTTCTGGAATTAAATAGTGGTGATGGTTGCACAACTTTGTGAATACCCAAAAAAACATTGAATCATACACTTTTAATACATGGATTATATAGTATATAAAGTATGCCTCAATAGAACTGTTTTAAAAAGTTAAAAAAAAAAAAAAAAGTCTTCAATATATCAAACATCAGTCTTTTAGAGGTTAGTTGTTCAGAGCCATCATGAAAAGTTCTGCATGAATCCCAGCAATTATTTTGAGGACCTAAAGCTCCTTTCAATGTAACTCAATTGTATTTGCAAGAGAGCAATTCATCAATTTTAAACCTTTTTGAAAAACTGAGAATTGGCATCCCATGATGACAAACTTTTTTGTTTTTTTAAATGGAAGGGGCATTAGAAAGAGTCACCAATCCTTTTTTTTAAGTGGAAATTCAATTTCCAAATTTGCACAGCTGGAACACATCAATAGACTGAAGAAGGTTTCTACTTCCCTGGCAACTGTTAACAACAATGAGTCAGACAGAAAACAGATCTGTCTTTCTGTCCATCTGGAATACATTCATTATTGAATAACAGATGAGAAGAGCAATAATGTTAGACTTCTTTCAATGTAAGCCTTAAAGTAAAACAATTTTTAAAAAATCCTTATTGGATGTTGCAATATGTATATTATAAAATACTGTGTCTGAGCAAATTGGTCTCCATTACAAAATACAAATGAAAATAAATGGGTTTTTGTCATTTGCAGTATTCTAAAATTAATCCATTAACTGTATTATTATACAGAAGGTCAGACTGGCCTGGAAAGGAACTGGCCATTTTGTTTCTTGGCCATATGCAGTTTCCCCAGGTGACAGTGAGGTAAACAGCAGGGGTCCGTGGTATCAAGCAGGCTTTAGTGCCTGGCATTGCTGAGGCTTTCCAGGCAGCTCTGAGGACCTTCCTGCCCCACAGCGTTTGAGACCCTGGGCTGAGTCAACTCGTGATCCATCACTGCTCATGCTATCTACTGCAGCAAGCCCTTTTAATATTTACTTTTTAGTGTTTTTGATTTGCTCTTAATATCATTTCCATGTCTTATTCTGGCAGGGCCTCCTTCCTCTGGGTTCAGTGTGTGTATCTGTTGATTTAGGCTTCCACACTGTGCAAATCCACTAAAACCTCTTTCCAGAAACAAGGCCACCTAGGAGATCAGGCGAATTTGATCAAAGAGCACACTGGCTTTCAAATTTAATTTAAACGAAATCGGTACTTTTGGGTGTGAACGCTGTATATGTGGCATTATTTTTAATTGTCATCTATTATGAGGAATACAATCTCTGTCCTTGTGTCACTCCTTTGTGGTAATAGAAAGGCCACAGAACTATTGTGCCATGCCTGGGTGACCAGTGGGTTAGGAGTCTGGGTTGTTGATTGTAGTCCTACCTGTATACCCAGGCTGCTGTGTGTGCTCAGGCCAGGCTCTCACCCAATCTGGTCCTGTATAATGAAGGAATTAAATTTGCTGCTCTTTAAAGCCTTTTCTGGTTCTAAAGCATTTTCTCCTCTAAACTCAGCTAAAGTGCTCCTCTTTAGAACCTAATTAATTCTGTTTCTCATTAATACTCAAAATTATCATATGAGAAATTGGCTCTTAGCTTCTTATTCAAGGGAAATAGAGTTCATAACAAAGAGCTTTTGATTTATCTTTTTGCATTTAAGATTTTGGCTTGAATTTGAGAGTCACTTCCCCAAACACAAAATGAAAGGCTTTAAAACTAGAAGCAGCCAAGCGAATCCTGGCCAAGAAATTGCTTGAGCAGCATCTTGATTTCTCAAGCCACCTTTTAGATTTTACCCTGCAGTTGTGTTCTCGTTGAATCAATATGTCTTTTACGGTCAGACTGTGCCCTTTGGCTTCATCTATGATCTGTTCTAAGGAGAAAAAAAAAAAAAAACAGTAAAAAGAAGTTGGGGGAGGTTTCACAGCAAGATATGAAATTTTGTTTATTTTTAATTAAGAAATGAGTTTTTTTCAATACAAACACTTACCTTACTGGAAAATGTAGCAATTTCAGAAACCAATGTAAGGGTCAACCTTAACCCTTAGCAGAATAAGTGTGGCCCCATGATAAAATGGTCTAGGAAAGACTGGCCCCAGTACAACCTCAGATTACAATAGTAAATATCTCCTTTATATCAACAAGAATTCTATTTTAAAACTTAAATTTTCTGGTAAGGTGTCAGAGAAGGAGATGTGAGCAGGGAGCCCTGGGCGCTGCCAGGAGTGGTGAGATGGTGGCACTGGACATCAGAAAAACTCCTAAGGACACCAAAGAGCAGGAAAGAAGAGACCTCCTGAGACTAACCTCCCCACGCTTTGGTTTTGTTTCTTTCTCCACAATCTTGTCATTTGCGTTTATTTCAAGCTATCTTATGTGATTCTAAAATAGAACCAGACTAGGGGTGCTAGCTAAAGCAGAAAGATATGCTGCCCTTTTTTAAAGTGGAGAAGAAAAGCCTTCATCCTTCCTTATCGAAAAGGTTCTGTAGCTACGAAAGAAAGAAACAGCTAAAGCCAAAACCTTGACAAAGCAATATCTTCGCTGTCTTTCCGAGCAGACTGGCCACTCCACAAGCCAAGACAACAAACAACTCCTCCTAAGCATGGTCCCCACCTCTCTGGATCCTGCCTATGAAGACAGAGACTGTAAGCAGCATGGCAGGAAGCTCGGTCCTTCTAGTGTATGGCAGTACAGGAGCCCCGCACAACTTGAGGCAGTGTTCTCAGCACAGAGAGGCTCTCGTGGCTCTGAGGATTCTGCCATGTGGAGAGTAACAGTGGAAGCACACAGTCTGCCCGGTTTATGTTCAGAGCAATTCACCTCTTCCATGAAACCTTTGCCGACCTCTGAAACCCACACCAATCAGGTCTCAACCTTTTATACTTTCTGTGCTCGTTACAACTACCAATTCCAGCTGTTCTGTATGACTGACTGGAAGACTGTGTGGAAAACCATTCTGAGCCCTCACTGGGCTTAGCACATGTCTTAGAGCTAAGTCTAGGGCTGCTGCAATAAAGCACGACAAACTGTATGGCCTAAAACAACAGAATTTTACTGTCTCACAGTTCTGGAGGTTAAAAGTTCAAAATCAAGGTGTTGGCAGGGCCATGCTCCCTCAGAAACCTAGAGGGAAAAATCTTTCCTTGCCGCTTCCTAGCTTCTGGTGGTTTGCCTGCAATCCTTGGGGTTAATTGACTTATAGATACATCACTCCAATCTCTGCCTCTCTCTTCACACAAGTATCTTCTCCCTTGTGTCTTTCTGTCTCTGTGTCTAAATTCCCTCTTGTAAGACATCAGTCATATTGCATTAGGGCCCACTGTAATCCAGTTTGGCCTCATCTTAACTAATTACATCGTCAAAGACTCCATTTCCAAATAGGTCATGTTCATGGGACTGGGTGTTTGGACTTGGACTTAGCTTTTGGGTGGACACAATTGAACCCATAGCAGTAGGGAAGAGTGCTATGATTGAGTGCAGATGCTGCCGTGAGGAGATGGAAGCGAAAGGGGATGTTTCTAGTATGTTTTCCAAGGGTGCATTCTTGCATCCTTATTTGTCTTCTCTTCCCAATATGGAGAGGAAGTCCTTAGACACAGGGCCCATGTGTTCTGCTTCTCGTTTCTGCCTTAGTGCCTAGCACAATACTTAACTTCACCTGTCATCACAAACTTCCAGCAGCAATTCTAGAATCACTGGTGCCATCATATTGTCTACACAACCACCCAGACCCTCTCAATTCACATATTCTCCCTTTCTCTCTCGTGCTTGCCTGCTCACTGCATTAGTATAGATGACTGGGATGATAAAATGACACATAAAGAACATGACCATATGGTATATAATCAAGTGCTAAATTATGTGGCACAAATTGCAGGAAGTCAGGGCTAATGAACATAAACATGTAGACATACCCAGTCTACAAGTGGATTATTTTAGTCTACAAATATGTATTGAGGGATTGCTATAAGCCACATACTGTGCTGGGTGCTGGAAAACCATGGTGAGCAAAACTGGCACAGTCTCTGCCCTTGTACTTACAGGCTCTTCCACTCCCAGCTATGAATACTTATACGGTTACCCAGCATACAAGGAACAAGTCTCAGATCTGCTGCTACCATCCTGAACCACCAAAAGACAGGGAGCTCAGTGCCCAGTTCCTATACATGGTAGGCCAACACTGTTCCAATTTTTTTCCACCACAGGTTAGTGTTGCCTTTTCTAGAACTTCATATAAAAGAAGTCACATTGTACGTACCCTTTTGTGTAAGGCTTCTTCACTCAGCATGATGCATTTGAGATTCATCCATATCGCTGGTTGCTGCAGGAGTTTACTCCTTTTTATTGCTTAGTATTCCATCGTATGGATGTAGCCCAGTTTGTTTCTCCATTTTACTATTCATGGACATTGGGACTGTTTCCAGTTTCAGGGTCTGTCCCCAGTTTCAGGGCCTGTCCCCTTTCATCTGTCATTTTGGCTTCTGTCTGTCTATATGGCTTTCCATCCATGAGTACGAGAATGGTCAATGGAGTGTGGTTGACCAGGGTTAGAGCTACTTTCTTAGCAAGTCATTAAGTCTCTCTGAACTTCAGCTTGCCTCTTTGGGGAGAATAGTGATGACATCTTAATAATAACTTAGAGCAGGAAACAGCTCTAAGACCAGGACCTGGAATATAGCCAGCACTTAGTAACAGTGGCTTTATTTTTTATGACTATCTCCCCAACTAAATTGTAAAATTATTTATATAAAAGATTGTGTCCTATACAATATTACTCTGCATTCCCTACACATCAGTAAATATTTGATGAAGTAGAAATTGACGATGATGGTGGAATTAAGTTGTACTCTGAGGAAAGGTATGAAGAAAAGATTCCAACAGCAAGATAAAGCATAGATTTTTAGCCTCTGTTTCTGCAGGTTTCACTGAATCATTTTGGAAGTTTTGGAGTCAGGAAATGAATATGCTTCCACAAGAAATTAGCATATTCACATAGCCAATCAGAGATCCATCTTGTTCCATCTAGGGACTTGATTAAAATATAGTTAGAAAAAGGTTGAAAATTATTTTCTGATTTTACTCCAACTGTAGTAACTTATTTAATATTTTTTTCTCAAGTAAAACAGTGCTGTGACATTCTCCTAGACCTGACAAAATCCTACTAGGAAGCAGAGAGTGCAGAAAACACATAAACACTTCCTTGCAGAATAATTCATGAAGTTTCAACTGCCTACTTCCACTTCTCAGTTCTTTAGCTAAGAAAGAAAAAAAAAAAAAAAATCAAGTTCAAAAGTCCTTGTTTACACAAGAATATATGTTAACAGGGACCAAGTCTATTCCAATTTCCTTTTTACCTTCCTGTTATTTAACTTTGCCCTGATGGCTTACAATTCTATATAAGGAGGGTATGCCAAGCTTCAGAATCACAATTAGATAAAAAATTAGACAATAAATTTCAGTCTTATTACCTATGATATCCACAGGGTAGGATATACGAATCCAGCCTGGTTTATTATGGTCCTTAATCACTTTTCAGAATGAAAATATAGCAAATCTCCCCAATGGTATGATTTCTCAATGATGCTGAAATAGTAAGATTTTAGTAGCTTAAAAAGTAATGACTATTTTCTCATTGGTAGTCTTCTATTAAGTACTGCACAAAACCTGGTTGTACAATATACATTTCTTCCAAAGGACTCATAAAGGTGCTTTCCCATTTAGAAAGTAAACAAGATAAAGCAAAAAACCATTTTTGTTTTTCCTGAACTAGCTGCAGTACTAAAGCAGTTTCTCTTCACCCCTCTCAAATATTTACAAAAAGTTTACCCAACTGTCCCCAACTGATTCCCATACCCTATAGGGGACAGAAATAGAGCTGACCATATAGATAAGTAAAAAAGCGAGGTGCCCACATGGTGTAATACAGAGCATAAAAAGGGGCTCCCATGTATGACTTATGCATGCTCTTCCACCTTTCCTGAATTTCTTCCATTATAATTTAGTTTCATTTGAGTTCCCAAAGGCTTAGGTTGAAATGAAAAATCTTGCTGAGAGAAGTAAAAAAAAGAAAAGAAAAGAAAGAAAAAAATCACACCTGCACAAGTTTCAGATTATGCCTAGGTAGGGAGGGACCCAAGGGAATGGAAACCTGGGCAGATATATTTTCACAAGTATGGTAACAACATTTGCAACCTGTCTGTATTAGTCAGCCAAAGGGGTGCTGATGCAAAATACCAGAAATCTGGCTTTCATAAAGGGTTTTTATTTGGGGTAGAAGCTTACAGCTACCAGGCCATAAACATAAGTTACTTCCTTCACCCAAGTCTATTGCCATGTGTTGGGGCAAGATGACTGCTGATGTTCGGCCTTCCTCTTCCTCTTAAGGCTCTGTGGTCCCAGCTGCTTACAATATCAGCTGTAAGCCATCAGGCTCTCTAGGCTTTGTCTCTCTCCCGGGGGCTAGATTCTCTCCGGGTTCAGGCTTGCTTCTCTCCACAAGGTCGGCTGTAGACTATCAGACAAATGGCTCTGTCTCTCTTCCGGGGACTTTTTCTCTTTCCTCACGAGCAAGCTCCTCTGTGTGCTTACTTCCCTAGACTCCAGCTCAAAAAACTCAGTATTGAACTCCAACTCTGTCCTTTGCCATGTCTGTTATCTGTGAGTCCCCACCCACCAAGGGGCAGAGACTCAACCCCCTACTGACGTGACCCAATCAAAGTCCTAATCATAATTTAATCAATTAAAAGTGATACCTCTGACAGACCAGTTTACAAACATAATCCGATATCTATTTTTGGAATTCATAAATTATGCCAAACTGCTACACTGTCCTTGTGTGTGCGTGTGCGCTTTCTCTCTAAATACATATAAAGAGATCCTCCCAACAATCTAGAGAGATAGATACACATACCTAGCCCCATTTTATATATAAGGAAATGGAAGCTATCAAAGACACAAAGGCAGAGGGAGTAAAAGCCAGCTCTTTGACACCTAATCCAGTGTTCTTTATGCTACTTTCTGAAGATTGTAGAAAATGACAGGAGTACAATAAACCATGGGGTTTTGCAGATAAGAACTGAATCTTTTCTATCCTTTTATCCCAGTACCAGCCAAGCATATGGCACTTAGAGGGCATTCAATAAATGTTGATTCAGTGATTGAAAAAATATATGTGTGTGTGTCAGTTATTAAATACTTAGTGTATGCCAGACACAGTATTAGATATGTGTACTCTCATTTAATCTTTACAGCAACATGCTCAAGATAATCTGCTAATAAGCGGCATAAAATAATAAACAAGATTAGAACCCAGGTAGCTGAATGTCAGAGCCACTCTGTTCATCACTGTGCTGCCTCCCTAAGGAGGGTCAGGAAAATTCTAGAGTAGAAAGCTTGGGTGTTTCTATGGGAAGCCTTGGGTAAAATCAGGAGCTCATGAAGGAACTGCTTGATTGAAGGTATATTGGAGGGTAAGGTGATGGCGAACATGATGCTGAAAGGGAGGGAGCAGAGCAGAAAAGTAGACGGGGAAATAGAGATGACAAGCTTTTCCAATTATTGAATTGTCCCTGGGCAGCATTTTTCAAAGTGCATTTTGCAAAACAAAAATCCAATGAGATAATGCAAATAAAAGGAGTTCTGTAGTCAAATAAGTTTGGGAAACACTGAATCACATACTCCCCTGTTTTAGTTTCCCAGCTGCTAAAATAAATACTATACAATGGTATTTTAATTTGTTGACTCATGATTTCACAGGCTAGAAGGCTTGCTTCCTCCCAGGGTCAGTACCTTCTGGCTGGCCAGCAATCTTTGGGGTTCCTTGGCTTTTTCATCACATGGCAGTGCACATGGTGGCATCTTCTTTCTCTTCTGGGTTCCGTTGACTTCCAGCTTCTGGCTGTTCTACACGGCTTCTCTTTCTTGTGTCCAATTTCCTTTGCTTACAAGGACTTCAGCCATGTTGGATTAAGGCCCATACTCATTTAGTTGGACAGACCTTAACTAATAACATCTTCAATGGTCCTATTTACAAATGGGTTCACACCCACAGGACCAGGGTTGGGACCTGGCATGCCTTGGGAGGGGGGGCATGATTCAATCCCCAGCACCCTCAGAGATTTTTAATGGATATCAACATAAAAATGCTCTAAGAAGCCCTTTCCTAAAGATACATGCTTCTCTTTAACTCCTTTTTCACCCCAGAACCACATTTTTAACAAATCCCTAGAGACGTATGTTCTAAGTTGTTTGAAGTAGATGCAATCCAAGGAATTTCAGTGGATTTATTGAAAAAGAATTTTTCCTGCATTGGGATGGGTAAGCTGATAAAATATATGGTAGAGTTGCTGGCAGCCAGCTTGCCACTATAAGAAAACCTAGAGGAAGAAAAGATAAGAAATAGAAGCACACAACTTTATGTGAATACTTGGATCCAGATGCAACTGAAATTATTCACCATTGAACTTTTCAGTTATCTGTGCCAATAAATTCTCATTTTTTAATTAAGCCAGCTTTGTGTTAGGTTTCTTTCATTGTACTCAAGCAAGTCCTGACTAATGATCTCCCTCTTCCATGAAACTTTTGCTCATCCTCCCATTCTCTATTTTAATTTTCAAAGCATTTTACCATGGTTTGCAGTTATGTGTGGATATTTTTTTTCTTGACAAGAAAATAAGGACTTTAATGGCAAAGACCACCTCCTTTGTACCTAGGAGGGAATGGCTGAGTCATATGGGAGATGTATGTTTTAACTTTTTAACTGCCTGTTTTCTAAAGTGGTTATAACATTTTACATTCCCACCACCAGTATAGGAGACTTCCAGAATCTTTTCATTCTCAGCAATTGGTATGGTTAGTTGCTTTAATTTGACCCATTCTTGTGAGAGTGTGGTATTACCCATTGTAGATTTAAATTGCATTCCCATAAAGACTGAAGATGTTAAGCCTTTTTACATGTACTTATTTTCCATCCCTACATCTTCTTTGGTGAAGAGTCAGTTTAAATCTTGACCATTTTTAATTGGGTTGTTTATACTTTGTATTATTGAGTTGTAAGATTTCTATATGTATTCTAGATCCATGTCCTTTGGTAGATATATATTTTTAAAATATTTTTGCCCAGTCTAACTTGTTTTTTTTAATTTTCTAAACTGTTTTTAGAATAGCATAAGTTTATAATTTTGATGAAGTCTAATTTATAGATTTTTCTTTTAGAGTTCATGCCTTTTGTATCATACTTAAGAAATCTTTGCCAAACCCAAAGTAAGATTTTCTCCTATGTATTCTTCTAGAAGTTTTGCAATTTCAGATGTGACATTCAGGTCTATAATCCATTCTGAGTTAATTTTTATACATGGAATGAGGCATGGATAGAAGTTCTTTTTTGTTGTTTTGTTTTTGGGGTATTTTTGCATGTGGTTACCAGTTATTCCCACACCATTTTTTGAAAAGATCATCCTTTCCCAATTTGATTTTCATGGAACCACTGTCAAAAATATGTTGTCTATATATGTATGGTTTATTTCAGTTTTCACTATTCTGTTCCATTGATCTATTTATCTATCTTGATGGCAATACCATACTGTCTTGATTACTATAGCTGTAAGGTTAGTCCTGAAATCAGAATGTGTTAGCCACTCAACTTCTTATTTTCCAAAATTTTGTTTGGCTATTCTAGATCTTTTTTGTATTTCCATATAAATTTTTACAATCGGCCTATCAGTGTCTACAAAAAAGCCAACAGGGATTTCAATTTGTTTTTAGACTGTATTAAAGCTATAGCTCAATTTGAGGAGAACTGACATCTTAACAATATTGAGTCTTTTGACACATGAACATGATATGTTTTCCCATATAACTAGATCTTTTTCAATTTCTCTCAGCAATGTCTTAGAGATTTTAATGTACAGGTTCTGAACTTTATATCAAATTTATTCTTAAGTATTTTTCTTGTTTTTTGATGTTCCAATAAATGATACTTCAATTCCAATTGTTCATTGCTAGTTTATAGAAACATGATTAACTATTGTATATTGACCTGATATCTTTATTCGTAATATCTTTACTTGGCTTTGGTATTAGGGTGATGTTAGCTTCATAGAACGGGTTTGGTAGAATTTCTTTCTGTTCAATTTTTTTGGAAGAGTTTGATCAATATTGGTATTAGATCTTCTTTAAGTGATAGGTAGAATTCACCTATGAAGCCATCTGGCCCAGGGCTGTTCATTTTGGGGAGGTTTTTTTTTTTTTTTTTTAAGTCTATTTCAATTTCTTTACTTGTGATTGGTTTTTGAGGTCTTCTATTTCTTCTAGGATCATTGTGATTTGTTCATGTGTTTCCAGAAATTTGTCCATTTCATCAACATTGCCTGTCTTGTTGGCATACAGTTGTTCATAGTATCCTCTTATGATCGCTTTTTATTTCTGCTAGGTCAGTGGTAATGTCACCCTTTTCATTTCTGATTTTATTTGTATCTTCTCACTTTTTTTCTTTGTTAATCTAGCTAAAGATTAGATTAGATATATTTAAGGTACTGAAAGAGAAGAACTGCCAGCCAAGAATGCTTTATTTGCAAAACTGTCCTTCAGAAATGAAGGTAAGTTTAAAGTATTTACAGACAAAGAAAAACTGAGAGTGTATGTTACCAAGAGACTGAATCCACAAGAGAAATTAAAGGGTGTGTTACAGCCTGAAAGGAAAAGACAAGGGCAAGAACCCTGGAAAAAGTATAGAAAGGAAGAACATAAGTAAGAGAAACCAGAAGGGTTAAAAGAAAGACAATAGTAAGATATGACAACAGAAAGCCAAAATGGAAAGTAACGCCTTTATAGTAGCAACACTGAATGTTAATGGATTGAAATCCCCAATTAAAAGACAGACTGATAAAATGGATAAAAAAAAACATGAGCCATCTATTTGTTGTCTACAATAGAATCACCTTAGATGTAAGGACACAATCAAGTTGAAAGTGAAAGACTAGAAAAAGATATTCTACACTAACAGCAATAGAAAAAGAGTGGGTATAGAAATACTAATATTGGATTAAATAGATTTTAAATGCAAAACTGTTATGAGAGATGAAGGCTTGAATATATCTCCCCACCACTACAACCTTGCATTATAGTGAAACAGTTGTTAAAAACTATGCAAGATACCTACCCGGCAGGGGAGATACCATGACCAGGAAGGTGGTTTTCTCAGGGCAAGGATTATCCATTGTACTCCAGATGTGCTAACCCCTGCGATTTCCCCAAATGTGGGAAACTCAACTGCATAATTTGTGGTAGTGGGGGATTGTGTTTGTGCTCTCCCCCGGAGAGGGGAAGAAAAAACCATGCAAGAGCATTGTCAAAATATTACTATTACCTATAGCCCATATCTTATATTTGGTGTGTTTTTCCCCTTGTATGATTATGAGAGCCCTGTATGATGATATGCATGTTTGGTTTTGTAAATTCATAAATTTTACTATATATTTATTGTTTATGCATATTCATACATGAATGATATACTTCAATAAAATGTTATTTAAACATAGTTGAAGAAGGTTACTATATATTAACAAAAGAGACAATTCACCAAGAAGAAATAACATAAATATTTATGTACCTAACATAAGTGTCCCAAAATATATGAGACAAACACTGGTAAAACTGAAGAGAGAAATAGATGTCTCTACAATAATATTTGGAGACTTCAACACTCCACTCTCAGCATCAGAGAGAACATCTGGACAGAAGATAGATAAGAAAACTGAGAGCTTGAATAATATGATAAATGAACTAGACCTAGAAGACATTTCTAGAGCATTATACCTCAAAACAGCAGGTTATGCATTCTTCTCAAGTGTTCATGGATCTTTCTCCAGGATAGACCATATGCTGGGACATAAGTCAGATCTCGATAAATTTTAAAACATTTAAATTATACAAAACACTTTTTCTGATCATAATGGAATAAAGTTGGAAATTAATAACAGGTGGAAAAAGGGAAAATTCACAAATATATGGGTCAAAAGTGGGTCAAAGAAGAAATTGCAAGAGAAATGAGTAAATACTTCAAGACAAATGAAAACAAGAACACATCAAAACTTATGGGATAGAGAAAAGGCAGTGCTGAGAGGGAAATTTATAGCCCTCAATGCTTATATTAAAAATGAAGAGCTAAAAATCAGAGGCCTGACTGCATACTGGGAGGAACTAGAAAAAGAACAGCAAACCAATCCCAAAGCAGGCAGAAGGAAAAAAATAATAAAGATTAGAGTTAAAATAAATGAAATGGAGAATTTAAAAAATAGAGAAAATCAATTGAACTAAAAGTTGCTTCTTTGAAAAGCTCAACAAAATTAACCTGGTATCTTGTAACCTTGATGAACTCATTCATTGTAGAAGCTTTTTTATAGGTTCCATAGAATTTTCTGCATAGATGATCATGCTGAGAGTATAGACAGTTTTTCTTTTTCCTTTCCAGTGTGTTTGCCTTTCATGTATTTAATTTACAAACAGAATTGCTTTCCTTGCTTGAATCGAAAAGATGTGTAAGGTTTTATGGGTCAAATAGACAATACTCAAGGTAGTGATGCTTAATCACCTAGCCACCTGGGAATCTCAATTACAGAAGGAAACCATAGTAACAACAGAATCTGAGGTGACAAGCCTGGAGCAGAAGCTGGGGGAAGTTGAATGAGATGCTGATCTCCCATGCCAAGGAACTAGCATCGGAGATGTTATCCCCTTAAGGCCTCTTGCACCACAAGACAACATCTAGATGCTTGCCATGCCACACAGCAGGTAATGGTCAGATGTCAATAAAGACTAACAAAGCATCAACAACCAACAGAGAGACCCCCACCACCAGTCACTTAAACAAAAGACTCTTGTCCTTTTGCTCTCTCCTCCCTGTTCCAACACAATGAAGACTGAGGGGAAGAGGCTAAATGAGCTCATTCTGCCCCCAGTTTGAGGATGAGGAACCAAGGAACAGGTCATGCCCTCTCCACCGTACACACATGCACACTGTAACCCCTGGAGCTACAAGCCTGGTCTCTGATAGGGAAAATTATTTTGAATTAGTTATGAGATTGAAATTTTAAACAAGTCAGACTTCTAATAACCTAAGTAACCAGGAAATCATTAACTTTTCCTAAGATGCCATTAAGGGATCTCTATCCAGTAGGGAAGGGAGACTAATATAGTTCAATGGAGTCTGAGACAACAGAAAAATAAGTATTTAATTTTATACCCCACCAAGTTCAGAAAGGTCAAAAAACCAATTATACCTAGTTCAAGGAGTCTCTCCATGAAATTTGTTGTTGAATATGAATAATGAATTTATCTGGATAAAATGTGTGGGAAAAAACTTCCTGTTTGATGTTAAAACATCCTCCAAAACTAGTTGCACACCCTTTGACTTTGGGCTTATGAAGCAAGTGGTCTTACAGAATGAGGACCCTCAGTTACCATGCATTTGTTTGGGCCTCCAGCTCCTTGACAGTAAAATGAAAAATATTGGACTAAATCCTCTCTTACCCTCTTAGCTCCACCATCTTTGCTTCTAGAAAATGACCAATTTATATTTTCCACTTGCTTCTACATAATTAGGATTTATCTCCGAAAGAGTCATCTCTTCTCCAAATTCGCCTGCTCATGTCTACGAACCTTGGCACATGTTGCTACTTCAACTGAGAATGCCTTTCTCACACTCTCCACCTGGAAAACACCCACTCATCCTTCCAGATCAGCTTCTGACAAGTCCCCTCTCTCCCTCTCCAGAAAAGAATGACTGTTCTCCCTTCTTTGGACTCCCCAAACACTCAATTCATTCCACCATGGCAAATATTAAAGAAATGATAATGAGTTGTGGGAGTGGATGTGGCTCAAATAGTTGGGCACCTGCCTCCCACATGAGAGGTCCCAGGTTCGGTTCCCAGTGCATCCTAAAGACGACGAGCAGATGACAAACAGACATAGTGAGCGGAGACAGCAAGCAGACAGACAAGAAACCATGGCGGCGGGGACGGGGGGATGGATAAATAAAGAAATGAATGACTGAGTGAATGATAATGAGTTTTGCCTGCTGTGTTCTCCCTAACCCATCCCTCCTTTAAGTAGAAAACTCCAGCTTCTGGCCACTTCCCAAGCTATTCTTCATTATACAAAACTTGGGTAATGGGAAAACAAAAAAAAACATAAGTAATCAGAGAGGCTAAGTTGATCTATATAATAAAGAGATGAGTCTGAGAAGGGAGTGGAAAGCAACAAGAAAGCCTGTATGCACCAAATTTGTAAGAGTTTGGGGGAGCCTGCAGTGAAATAGGTTTTGGGGGGAGGTGTGAAATATGTGGGAAGGGGAGGAAGCTGATATTCTGCTGTGCCGTATAAATGGAATTAGCTTTGGCATCTTAAAGAACTTTCCATAGAGTTTGAATTTGTCTTTCAATCATTCTATATTCAGACGATTGTTTCTTTGAGAGTGACAGTGTATTGAACTGAGGCTTTATGCTGGTGACACCTCTCTTGTAAATCTGAGCAAGTTGTAATTATAATTTCATGTCCTTTTTTCTCTCTCACATTCTTCCCTCCCCCAGACTCTCCTTGAGAGCAAGGACTGCACCTTATCCATCCATTTCCCCTGTTCCTGGCCTAGTACCTAATTGTAGCAGTGAATAAATGATTTACCTAGAAAATGAGACTTTCTCTGGAACCCTACATACAGTCCCCAGGTGAGTCCTAGAGCCACTGCCTGTGGACCAACCAAAATGGATACAGATGGAAGGTTTATGAGCTCTGGAGTCACACAGGCTTGGATTCTAATACCAGCTCTGCCACTTACTAGCTGTAGAAACTCCATCATTCCCCACCTCAAAGTCTCAGTTCTCTCAACTAAAAAATGGGAAGTATGGCAGTTTAGAGTTATGTACCCCAGAAAAATATGTTCTAAAAATTTAATCCATTCCTGTGAGTTTGAGCCCATTGTAAGTAGGACCTTTTGATGAGGTTACTTCAGTTAAAGTGTAGGCCAACTCAATCAGGATGGGCCTTAATTCTATTACTAGAGTCCTTTATAAGCAGAATGAAATTCAGAGGGAGAGCGAGAGAGATAGGAAGTACATGAAATTCATCGGAACCAGGAAGAGTACTGAGAGGCCAGAAGAGGCCACCATATGCATTGCCATGTGACAGAGGAGCCGAGGACCAAGGATTGCTGGCAGCCAGCCCCAGAATGTCAGTCTTTGGGAAGAAAGTATTATCTTGATGATGACTTGATTTTGACTTTCCCTTAGTCTCAAAACTGTGAGCTAGTGAATTCTCATTGTTTAAGCCAACCCATTGCATGGCATTTGGTTGAGCCACCAAGGAAAATTAAACAGGAGAAAATAACCATACTTGCTATACAGAGTTTTTATGAGGATTAAATGAGATAATGCATGTAAAGTACTTAGTACAGGGCGTGACAAATAGCAAAAATGTATATTACATGAAGAGACATATAGATACAGTAGATACAATATATTCAAATGTATAGACATTTTCAGCTTCCATTCTGAATCATCCTTTAACAATACCCTTAGACATGCAACTGTTAAATATGGCTTTTTCTAAAAAGGAAAAAACACATCAGCACTAACACTATCACAGTTATTTATAAGTATGTTTAATTGACTGAAAGAGAGCACTGAGAACATAAAATCTGAATGTATACATCAAGTTAAACTATTTATCTAGCTCATTTTGCATCATACACACATCTGTCAAGCAAAGGTTAATAGAGAGTTTATGAAACTCAGAATGCAATTAAGTCTCAGAGGAATCTCAGTTGGAGGCCATGCCAGTTTCTATGGCAACCAAAGGGCTCAGGAAAAATGTGGGGGGAGATTAATTTAAAGGCAAGATAAGCACATAAATATAGCTCTTGTCTACCTTTTCTTCCTAGCAAACCTTGCTGCATTTAATTATGCAAATAAAAGTATAAATCAGATTGGTTTTTCATTTCCTAGAATTAAACACATTTTTGCAAAAATATTAAAAGGTGATTCCAATTTTAAAAATATATCACTTCTCTGGATATCCAGTTTATGAAGTGTATCAACTCTGAGTCTCAAAATTCCTCAGGAAAAAATAAGAGAGGAAATTAAAAGAACAGAACAAGATGTTCAGAGTGATTAGCGTACACTGTGAATAACCTTCTCAACACCAGCTAATTAGGTTCTACTTAGATCTACTATTTATGATCTCAGAAGTTGCATTCAGGCCAAAGAGAGTATGTGGTCACAAGCAGAATTGATTTTCCTGTCACGAATTGCACATCATCGAATTGAAAGAGACTTTAGAGATCACCTAGTCCAAAACCATAATTTAATCGCCAAAGACGTTTAACTTGGGAAGTTAGTAGAGGGAGCAGGATTCCAGCAGAACCAGAGCTGGACTCCTGAGTATAGCCTTCTCTGAATTTTAGTGTTCCATTTTTTCTTCTTTACTTCTCTATTATAAGTCAAATTTCAGAATGTTCTTGACCATTTTCCTTCAATGTGACTCCCTGCTCTCCAGCTTACTGCATATGGTCTATTTTTTTTTT
>JAQZBX010032494.1:0-25831 GCA_029593785.1 Cabassous unicinctus
ACATAAACCCAAAGAAAATATGGCTAATGTAAGTAATTCCTTGAGAGTAATAATACTGAATGTTAATGGTTTACACTTACCAGTCAAGAGACACAGATTGGCAGAATGGATAAGGAAATATGACCATCTTTATGCTGTCTACAAGAAACCCACCTTAGACCCAGGGATTCAAGGAGGCTGAAAGTGAATGGTTGGAAAACAATTACAAACAAGTGATAATCAAAAAAAGGCAGGACTAGCTACACTAATATCGGACAAAATAGGCTTCACATGCAAACTATTATAAGAGACAAAGATGGACACTATATATTAGTAAAATGGGTAATCTTTAAAGAAGAAAGAACAATCATAAACATTTATGCACCTAACCAGGGCACCTCAAAATACATGAGACAAACACTGGAAAAACTAATTGGAGAAACAGATGCATCTGCAATTATAGTGGGGGACTTTAATACACCATTATAACCATTAGATAGAACATCTCAACAGAGAATCAATAAAGGAACAAAGACTTTAAGTAATACATTAGAGGATCTGGACCTCATATACATACACAGAACACTATACCCAAATACAGCAGGATATACTTTCTTCTTGCATGCACATGGATCATTCTCCAAGATAGACCACATGCTAGGCCACAGAAAAATTCTCAATGAACTCAGAAAGACTGAAATTATACAAAGTAATTTCTCTGACCACAAATGGAATGAAGCTGGAAATCAGTAAGGGCCACAGAACCAGATTAAGCACAAAGATATGGAAATTAAAGAACACACTTTTAGACAAACAGTGGGTCATGGAGGAAATTTCAAAAGAAATCAGTAACTACCTTGAAACAAATGAATATGACAACACAACATATCAAAACCTATGGGATGCAGCAAAAGCTGTACTTAGAGGGAAATTCATAGCCATAAATGCCAATATCAAAAAAGAAGACAGAGCTGAAACTGAAGACCTGACTGCACACCTGGAAGAATTAGAAAAAGAACAACAAACTAACCCCAAAGGAAGTAGAAAGAAGGAAATAATGAAGATTAGAGTAGAACTAAATGAAATAGAAAATAAGAAAGCACTAGAAAAAAAATAAAACCAAAACCTGGTTCTTTCAGAAGAGCAATAAAATTGACAAACCCTTAGCTAGACTAACAGAAAATAAGGGGTGGGGGAGAAGATGTAAATACACAAAATAAGAAATGCAGGGGATATCACCACTAACTTCACAGAAATAAAGACTATCATAAGAGGATACTTTGAAAAATTATATGCCAACAAGAAGGATAATTTAGAGGAAATGGAAAAAATCCTAGAAACACACAAAAAGCCTACACTGATGAAAGAAGAAACTGATGAACTCAACAGACCAATCACAAGTAATGTGATTGAATTACTCATCAAAAACCTCCCAACTAAGATGAGCCCAGGACCAGATGGCTTCACAGGTGAATTCTACCAAACATTCTGGAAAGAGCTAACACTAATCCTGCTTAAACTCTTGAAAAAATAGAAGTAGAAGGAACATTGCCTAACTCATTCTATGATACCAACATTACCCTAATACCAAAGCCAAACAAAGATGCCACAAGAAAGGAAAATTACAGACCAATCTCTCTGATGAACCTAGATGCTAAAATCCTCAAAAAAATACTTGCTAATTGTATTCAACAACACATCAAACAAATTATACACCATGACCAACTAGGTTTCATCCCAGGTATGCAAGGATGGTTCAACATAAGAAAATCAATCAATTTAATAGACCATATAAATAGATTGAAAGAAAAAAAATCACATGATCATCTCTATAGATGTAGAAAAAGCATTCAACAAAATACCACACCCTTTCCTGATAAAAACACTGCAAAAGATAGGAATAGAAGGAAACTTTCTGAACATGATAAAGGGCATATATGAAAAACCCACAGCTAACATCATATACAATGGTGAAATCCTAAAAGCTTTCCCTCTAAGATCAAGAACAAGACAAGGATGCCCACTATCACTGCTCCTATTTAACATTGTGTTACAAGTAGTTGTTCGAGCACTGAGGCAAGAAAAAGATATAAAAGGCCTCCAAATTGGAAAGGAAGAAGTAAAAATTTCACTATTTGCAGACAACATGATCTTATACATAGAAAACCCTGAGAAATCTACAAAAAAGTTTCTAGAATTTATAAATGAGTTTAGTAAAGTCACAGGTTATAAGAGCAATGCGTAAAAATCAGTAGCATTTCTGTACACCAACAGTGAGAAAGCTGAGGAGGAAATCAAGAAAAAAAATACCATTTACAGTAGTAACTAAAAATATCAAATACCTAAGAATAAATTTAACTAAAGATGTAAATGAGTTATACACAGAAAACTACACAACACTGTTAAAGGTAATCAAAGAAGAATTAAATAAATGGAAGAATATTCCCTGTTCATAGATAGGAAGACTAAATATCATTAAGATGTCTATCCTACCCAAACTAATGTACAGATTTAATGCAATCCCAATAAAAATCAGCACAGAATTTTTTACTGAATTGGAAAAACTAACTATGAAATTTATTTGGAAGGGGAAGAGGCCCTGAATAGCCAAAGACAGATTAAAAAAGAAAAATGAAATCAGAGGAATCACACTACCAAACTTTAAAACATACTACAAAGCTACAGTGGTCAAAACTGCATGCTATTTGTACAAGCATAGACATACTATGGAACTGAATTGAGGGTTCTGATATAGATCCTCACATATACAGTCATTTGATATTCAACAAGGCCACCAAGCCCACTCAACTGGAAAGGAATGGCCTCTTCAAAAAATGGTGCTTGGAGAACTGGACATCCATATCCAAAAGAATGAGAGAGGAACACCATCTCACACCTTATATAAAAATCAACTCAAGATGGATCAAAGATCTAAATCTAAGAGCCAAGACCATAAAGACCTTGGAAAATAATGTAGGGAAGCATCTACAGGACCTTGTAACAGGAAATGGCTTCATGAACTTCACACCCAAAGCATGAGCAGCAAAAGAAAAATAGATAAATGGGACCTCCTCAAAATTAAAACCCTTTGCACATCAAAGGAGTTTGTCAAGAAAGTGAAAAGACAGCCTACCCAATAGGAGAAAATATTTGGTAACCATATATCTGATAGGAGACTAATATCCAGCATATAGAAAGAAATCCTATTTCTCGAAAATAAAAAGACAAACAACCCATTTAAAACATGGGCAAGTGATTTGAACAGGCATTTCTCTAAAGAAGAAATACAAATGGTTAAAAAGCACATGAAAAGATGCTCAACATCACTAGCTATTAGGCAAATGCAAATCAAAACTACAATGAGATGCCATCTTACTCCCATTAGACTGGTGGCCATTAAAAAAACAGAGGACTACAAGTGTTGGAGAGGATGTGGAGGAATGGGAACCCTCATCCACTGCTGGTGAGAATGTAGAATGTAGAATGATTCCTCGAAAAACTAACTATATATCTGCCATATGATCCAGCAATTCCACTGCTGGGTATATACCCAGAAGAATTGAAAGCAAGGATACGAACATATATATGCACACCAATATTCATAGTGGCATTATTCACTATTGCCAAAAGTTGGAATCAATCCAAATGCCCATCAACAGATGAATGGATAAATAAAATGTGGTATATATATACAACGGAATATTATTCAGCTGTTAGAAGGAATACAGTACTAGCACATGGGATAACACGGATGAATCTTGAGGACCTTATGTTGAGTGAAGCAAGCCAGGCATTGAAGGACAAATAGTACATGACCTCTTTGGTATGAATTAAGCAAATTGAGCAGACTCAGAGAGCTAGAGTCTGGAAGACAGGTTTACAGGAAATAGAAAAGGAGAAGGTTGTGAGCCAACACCCATACTGGTGAAATCTATGATAAGCTGGAAGTGAGTAGTTGTGCAGCAAAGGGACATGACAGGGGTGTAGTGATACTATTGGGTTGGGCGGTGCAAGCTTGGCAAGGGGGTAAGGTGGGGAGGATGTGTTGGATGGTCCATGGAACTGGAGGGTGGGTTGGGGGAGGCAACAGGTGAACACTGGGGATTGGCAGGTACGTGGTTGAAACTACAACGTTAAGAAAGCTCTTTTGGCAATATGACAAGGAAGGGTTACTGGTTAGGATGCTGGATAGGGGGGCATTTGGGACAGGGCACACCTGGGGCAGTCTTCTTGAGAATGTGCGAGTGATCATTTTGTCATAGTGTATTTTATCAGTGGGTGGAGACCCACATAATGAGTGAGAAGGAGTTGGACTCCCATCCTGGGGAGACCCGATATGTTCTCAGAGGGGAGGGTGTCTCTTGAGAGCATGAGCAGTTCTTAATAGCGGAGAACACACTAATGTATCAAGCCATCAGTGTTGTTGCACATATCTATGAATCTTGTCCTTCAAGGAGTGAAGCCTGGCGGTCGCCATGGGCTCCAACAGGAGGGGGAAGGAGGAATAGAAAAGATGGAAGAGGGGGTATTTAGGGGGCAATGGAAGTGTTCTGCATGACCTTGCAATGATGGATATAGGCCATATTAAATTACATCAAAAATTTATAAAAGTGTAAGGTCTAAAATGTAAACCATTATGATACTAACCATTGACCATGGTTAGTAGCTATCTTTCAATATCTGTACATCAGTTGTAAAAAATGTACCATCCACATGTAAAAAGGTTATGAATACTGGAAGGGTGAAAAGGGGGAGGATATTGGGTATATGGGAGTCCCCTATATTTTGTATGTAATTTTATTGTGACCTAAAACTTCTTTGAAGACAAAATGAAAAAAGGTAAGACACTGGGGAAGAAATAGAAGAAAACGCCACTACACATATAGGACAACAGATATTACAGTAATGAAAGGTAAAACATCAAAAAAAATTTTTTTTAATTTTTTCATTATTTTTTTTAATATCCCAAGTTCTTTTTTACTTTGTTTTAGTTTTTCAAAATTATTATGTATTTTATTTCAAATGTTTAAACCTATTATTATTATTTCATTTTCCCATTAATTGTATTTGGCGATATTCTTGGATTCATTTTTGAAGAGATTTTGGATCACAGAAGGGTTACAACTGTGGCAGGGGAGCATCATTGGTGTGGGGTGTCAGTGGTGGGGGATATGTGGGAGGAAGTGCACCTGGGCATACATATAAGGTATGTAAATGTGTTCAAATGTTCATGGGGCTTTGCTAGTGGGTAGAGATTCACACAGCAACCGAAAGAATATTGAATTCCCATCCTGGGTAGCTCTGCCACATTCTCTAATGGAACAGCAACAATCCCCAAGTACAGGTGCAACGCCTAGTGAAGAAGGATGGTCCATTGATGGACCCTTGATATTGATGAATATACTTATAAGGTTTTGCTCTTGAAATTGCAACTTAGCCTAGTGTTGTTGGGTGCCTAAGAGTTACCTACTGGGAGCCTCCTTATTGCTCAAATGTGGCCTCTCTCTAAGCCAAACTCAGCATATAAATGCATTACCTACCCCCAGCACGGGACATGACTCCTGGGGATGATCCTCTCTGGCACCAAAGGATTACTACCAAGCAATGGCTGGTGAAGTAACTGGAAAAAGACCTTGAATAAAAGGGGGAAAAGGTAAAGACAAATGAGTTTATATGGCTAAGAGACTTCAAAGTGAGTCGGGGGGTCATCAGAGAGGTGACACTTATGCACATCTCAGCAGGATCTCATAGACTGCCAAAGTAGATATTACCCAAATAGTAGGGCTCCTGAGGGCTCTGGAGATACCCAGGTCCTACAGTCATGGTAGGTAGCCCTGGAGTTTAGTGCCTTGCCAGTGGGCCCTATTTTGGAGTTTGTGCTCCTGAGAGTGACAGAGTTGGACTCAGATGTGACTTCTCTACATATGCCTCTTCTGTTCCTTTTATTTGAACCTATAGTTGGTGCTGGAGTTTGCAGGTGTATGTCCAGGAGGCCTAAATCTCTGGGCTGTCCATATGCCAGCAGGGCCCTGAGCCTCAGTGGAGTTGCAACACCTACTCTCCAGTGCATTGGATTCACCCAGGACAACTAACAAGGAGGTGAGGATGGACAACCACCACACCAAGGAGCCAAGAGAGTCCACAACTGCAAGCAAGTGAGTCCCATCCATCAGCCATATGGGATCAAATTCCCCTCTCAGTTGGTAGTGGAGTGGGCATAGCCATCCCAGAAACCTCAGGTCTGGGGAATAAAATATGGACTAGAGTGGACTTACTGGTATTCTACTATAGGCTTATTGTGATTCTAGCAATGGAAGAAATTATATCTTGGAGGTGGAGACAGTGGTCACTGGAGGTGCTGAAGTCAGGGAGAGGGAAAAAGAGGTATAATACAGGGGCTTTTCCAGGAGTTGAAATTGTCCTGAATGACACTGCAGTGACAGATACAGGCCATTATATATCCTGCCATAACCCACAGAATTGCGTGGGAGAGAGTGTAAACTACAATGTAGACTGTAATCCATTCTTAGTGGCAATGCTCCAAGGTGTGTTCGTGGATTGCGGTGAGTGTACCACACTAATGAAAGAGGTTGTTGGTGTGGTAAAGGGTGGGAGGTGTGGGGAGTGATGCCTATGGGAATCCCTTGTATTTTTTATGTAGCATTTTATGTAATCTAAGTATCTTTTTAAAATAAATAAAAAATATATTTTAAAAATAGAAAAGTATAAACTGATAACACACATAAATATGGATGCAACACTTATTAAGAATATATTAACAAGTATAATTTTGCAATATATAAGAAGAATTATACACCAATGCCAAATGGGATTTATTTCAGAGCTGCAAGGCTGGTTCAATTTTCTAAATCCAATCAATATAATCCAAAATATTAACAAGCTAAAGAAGAAAAATCACATGAATATATATTGATGTAGAAAAATCATTTGACACAATTCAACACCTATTTATGACAAAAAGACTCAGAAAACTACAAAAAGGGGAAGATATGAAAATACTAAAACTAATATTATTCTTAATGGCACTAATGTTAGTTCTATGAAATATTTTACTTGCAAATCAATTTACCAAGAGCAAGTGGCCTAATGCAATTGCAAATTGCATTACAAGTAGATTTCCTTCACATAATCATTCTCAGTTCCATGCCCCCAACTAAATCATCCTGAGATGTTTGCATTAGATTATTTGGAAAATAATAATTATAACAATTATAGTATTTCCTGAGGGACCAATAATCTAGCAAATTAAAATTAGTGAAATATAAATATGTCACCATTATCTTTTAATATTGGGGAAATAGATCAGGAAAAACATAAACTATTATTCAATAAATAAATAAATATCTAAGGAGCTATCATCTTATGTCTTCCTAATATCAGGAGCAAGGCAAGGATATGGGTTCTCTCCACTCTCATTTAACATAGTAGTGGGAGTTCTGGCTAGTGCAATGCCACAAGGAAAAAAATAAAAGTCATACAGATTTAAAAGGAAGAAATGAAACTATCCTTATTTCCAGATGAATGATTGTCTACATAGAAATATCTCAGAGAATCTACAAAAAAATCCTAGAACTAAGAATGCCAAGTTAAAAATACAATGCCATTTATTCCTCAAAAATATGAAAAACGGTGTATATCCAACAAAACACATATAGAACTGGTACTTAAAACTACAAAACACTGATGAATGAAATCAAAGAAGATCTAAATAACTGGAGAGATATATAATGTTCATGGATTGGAAGACTCAACATAGCAAAAATGTCATTTTATCCAAAATTGATATACAAGATTAACACAATTCCTCTCAAAATCCTAACACAATTTTTTTTTTTGCAGATATAGACAATCTCATTTTAAAACATACATGGAAGCAAAGTACATAAAATAGCTAAAACAAATTTGGTAAAGAAGAATAAATTTGGAGGAATGAGTTTCTCTGATTTCATGACTTATTACATATTTACACCAATAAGACTGTGTGGTACAGAAAGACAGACACATAAAGCTACGGAATGGAATAGAGAACCCAGAAATTGACCAAAACTGATTTTTCATAAAGGTGCAAAAGCAATTCAATGGAAGGATAGCCATGTCATTGAAGGGTGCTTGAGCCATTGAAACTTACCTGGTGGACCTTGTCAATGCTTCCAAGGCAGCCGTGGGTATGCCCCTTTTCTCCTGTTCTCCAAAGTCTTTGAACTGCCTTCTCTGGCTCTGTCTTGCTCCTTTTCAGATCACCAGATTCCACAACCTCCACCCTAGGTGCTGCCCTCCTTCCGTGTGCTACCGTTATTTCACTCACGTTTACTTAAAGTTCGAGGTTCGTTTAGCTGCGGCTCTTGGCTTGTCATGCCATAGCCCAGAGGGACTTGCTTATATCCCCAGAACCATTTCAGACCCCTCCATGTTTTAGGCCCTGTTTTATTATCCTCTCTGTTCCTGTCTACAGCAAGAACCGGAAATTCACTCTCTCCCAGAATGCCTCTTGGGTTTCTTGCCCCGGAATTGAATGAAGTACTTCCTGGGATGCCTGATGGTCAGACTATTCATTATCTGTATCTAGCAGGCGATGCTGATATTGGGTGATGTTGACCCATACTCACATGAGATGATTTCAAAATAATCTAGATTTGGTACATTCTAAGGATTTGGGTTAGTCTATTTGGTTTGTGTCCCCATAAACTACTTACGTCACGATTTAACTTGAGGCAGACATGTAGAGGAGACAACCGGAAGTTCCTGAAGCAAGAAGGGTTCTACTTTGTTTTCATGGATTTGAAAATCTAAACACTTTCCTCACTTTCACTTCAGTTTGAGCAAGGTGAAGGAAGTTTAGTAAATCGAAAAGTATATTTAGGCAACACAATGCTGTAATGTTGAAGCTAGGATTGATTTTTTTTCAGGGTCACACACTGTTTTATGCAAGTCTCTTCATGAATTCCGTGCTTTAAAATTATAAGGGATTTCATTAAAAGACCTCAAACACATCTATACATTTATCATTGAAGCCTAACAATAAGACCATAGTTCCATAGCTATTTATTTATTGCATAATAGTTTGTGTTTTTCCTGACCTATTTCACCAATATTAAAAGATAATGGTGACGTATTTATATTTCACTGATTTTAATTTGCTAGATATTGGTCCCTCGGGAAATACTATAATTGTTATAATTATTATTTTCCAAATAATCGAATGCAAACATCTCAAGACTGTTTAGTTGGGGGCATGGAACCGAGAATGATTATTTGAAGGAAATCTACTTGTAATACAATTTGCAATTGCATTATGCCACTTGCTCTGGGTAAATTGATTTGCAAGTAAAATATTTCATAGAATTAATATTAGTGCCATTTTATGTGACTTGTAAAATTTCAGCGTTGTTTTAGAGTCCACTGTTAAATTCTAAAATTCCCTAATACTCTTATAAATTAATAGTGAAGAAGAATTGTGGTAGTTGGTTTAAAAAATGTAGACTTATTAATGTTAGTATTCTATAATATCACCTATAAATTTCTAGAAAGAACACATTTTATTATATCTTGAAAGCAACAGGATTTTTCCATAAAGTAAATACTAGAATCTTTCTTCTTTTAATGTATTTTATAGGTGCTTTCTCATGTTGCATGTTCATATTTTTATCCTTTTGACCTTTTTCTGTTGGCATTTGAGAATAAATGTCTTGAAGTTGTAAAAGCACATTTTTAATTACTTTCTAGCTTACATGAATCAGGCAAACACGGTGTCACTGATATCTTGTCATTAAAATTATAAGATTGATATGTTATTTGAAAAAGTGCTTTCAGTGTACCCCATTGACCTCAAGCTATCTATTTTGCTTCTGATAGTGTTTTTTACAGTTAGAATTCAGGAATTATTCTCATCCCATATGAAGTTTTTGTTTTAATAAATGCTCCAAAATAAAATAAAATATTCAAAGATTGATACCTGAATGGATATATACATTTGTATTTATTTTATAGACGTGCACCCAGATCAGTAGTGTTATTTTGGATTTCCAAAGAATGGCATAGAATCAAGTAGAAACCCATGAAAAAATAAGCTCATTCTGTGTTATTTTGATTAGAATCTAAATGCATACAACAGCATACTAATTTGATACATGTAACTGTTAAAAACATGTTTATTGTAAGATATAGGCAAGAGATGGCATAAACAGATTATGTGAAATTTTCAGAAAAGGAACATTCTGTTTCTAAACACCCAGCATAAAAAATAGCTTATTAATAATATTTGGCCTAATCATTTTATGTTGCTTCCTGACTCTCTGCCCCATCTAGAGGTAGGTCTCCATTATCTTAAATTACCTGCTAATCCTTCATTTGCTTTCTTTATGGTGTTATCATCTCTGTGTTTAGCCCTAAATACTGTATTGTTTTGTTGTGCCTGTTTTTGAACTGTATGCAGATAGAATCATACGGTATGAATTCCTCTGTGACATTTCTTTTTCTCAACAGTATGCCCTAGAGATTCCTCCATATTGATACACATAACTCTAGATAACTTGTTTGTTAATTTATTTCCACTGCTTCTCTTTCTGCAATTGATTTCTCAATTCTAATTGATGGGCATTTCAATTCTTTACTTCGGTTTGTTATGATGAGCAGTCTACCATGCACATTCTTATATACCTCCTGGTGCACAGGAGCAATAATTTTTCCAGGATTCACCTATTCATAAGATATTCCTGTATGTTCAGCTTTAGAAGGTAATACCAAACTTTGTTTCAAAGTGTTTGTACCGATTTACCTTTACACTAGCGGTGTATGTGTGCTCTCATTGTTTTACACCTTTACCAACATTTGTTATTATCTGATTTTTAATTTTTGCCACTTTGGTGGTGGTGAAATTGATAGAAATTGTAGACTTAATTTTCATTTTCCTGTTACCATTGTGGTTGAGTGTCATTTCATATATTTGTGGGCCATTCATGTTTTCACTTCAGCAAATGCTTATTTATGTCTGTTTTTGCTAATTTTTCCACTGAATAGTTTTTCTATTATTGATTAGTAAGAGGTTTTTATATATTCTCAATAGTAATCTTTTATTTTAAGCATTGAAAAATATTTTCTCTCAGTTTGTGGTTTGCCATTTCACTTTATGGCATCTTTTAATGAACAGAAGTAAAGTTTTGTTTGTTTTATTTAAAATGTGATAAAAATTATCAGTCATTCCATTTAAAAAATCCTTTCCTACTCATAGACCACAAGGATGCTCTTTATTTTTTTCTAAGAAGCTTAGAAGAAATTTCATCATTTTTCCATATGAATAATATGAATAATGCTTCACTCTTTCCCACAGATCTGCCATGCACACTCTGTCATAAATAAAATGCTTGTTACTTTTCATTCCTCCAACAAATATTTGGATCATTTACTATGGTGCCAGCTCTTTTCTATAGGCTGCAAATAAAACCAACAAAAATCCCACCTCATGGAGCTTACATCATAGCAGATGTGAGGGGAAGGGAAGTGTGAGGGTGAAGACAGAATGTAACAGCCAACATAACCAATCAATAAATTATATGGTATTATAGAAGGTGGTAAGTATTATAGGGAAGATAGAACAGAGAAAGTTGGGTCTGGTCTGGGGGAGGAGTTGAAACTTTGAATTAGAAGATCAGAGTTTTAGTGATTAAGAAGATGAGATTTGATTAGAGACTGAAGGAAATGATGGAATTGGTCACGTGGATAGCTGAGGAAGAATGTTCCAGGCAGAGGGGATAGTTAGTCCCCTAAGTAGGAGCATGCCTGGTGTGTTCCAGAAGCACCACAGAAGCCAAGGTGGTAGGTGTTAATGTGGTATATTACATTAATTGCTTGCCTGAAGTTGAACCAACCTTGCACATTAGGGATAAATCCCACTAGATCATGGTGTATAATTCTTTTAATATGTTGTTGGATTCAGTTTGTTTGTATTTTGTGGAGGATTTTTGCATCAATATTCATAAGAGATATTGGTCTGTAGTTTTCTTTTCTTGTGGTAGCTTTATCTTGCTTTGGTATGAGGATGATGTTGGCTTCATAGAATGAATTAGGGAATGTTCCGTCCTATTCAATTTTTTGGAAGAGTCTGAGCAGAAATGGAGTTAATTCCTCTTGGAATGATTGGTAGAATTCTCCTGTGAAGCCATCTGGTCCTGGGTTTTAATTTGTTAGGGGGGGTTTGATTCCTGATTTAATCTCTTTACTGGTAATTAGTTTGTTGAGATCTTCTAGTTCTTTTTTTTTTTAAAGATTTATTTGTTTATTTATTTATTTATCCCCCCCTTGCTGCTTGTGTTTTACTGTGTCCATTCGCTGTGTGTTTCTTCCGTGTCTGCTTATCTTCCCCTTGCTGTGAGGTCCTGCTGCATCAGCCCACCGCGCCGCACAGGCCGGCCTGCCCTCACAAGGAGGCCCCGGGAAGTGAACCCGGGACCTCCCATATGGTAAACGGGACCTCTATCCATTGGGCCACACCCGCTTCCCCTTCTAGTTCTTTTTGAGGCAATGTAGGTATATGTGTGTTTCTAAGAATTTGTCCATTTCATCTAGATTATCTAATTTATTGGTGTACATTTGTTGACAATAACCTCTTATAGTCCTTTTTATTTCAGCAGGGTTGATAGTAAAGTTTCCCTTTTCATTTCTGGTTTTAGTTATTTATATCCTCCCTCTTTTTTGTTTGTCAATTTTATTGATCTTTTCAAAGAACCATCTTTGGTTTTGTTGATTCTATTGTTTTTGTTTTTTTCATTTATCGCTGCTGTAGTCTTTATTTCATTCCTTCAGCTCACTTTTTAAAAAAAAAGTTTGATTTACCTGAATATATCTTTATTTTGTCCTCATTCTTGAAGAATATAGGAATCTAGATTAACAATTATTCTCTATGAGCACTTTGAAGATATTAATTACACTGCCTGTGGCTTTGGTTTTTACTGTTGAGAACTCATTCTTTGTTCTGGTTGCTCTTTCTTTGTGGCAATCTGTCTTTTCTCCTTTGCTCTTAGTTTGCAGTTCTGCAGTTTCATTACTAAAAGTATGATTTTTATTTATGCTGGTTGGGCCTCATTGGGCTTCCTGGATGTAAGGATGGCTCTATTTCCAAAATTCTGGAAAATTTGCAGTGATTACTATTGTTATAGGTTGATTTGTGTCTTCCCAAAAAAATAGATAAGTTGAAGTCCTAACACCTGGGCATAGAGTCTTTGCAGATGTAATGAAGTTTAAATAAAGTCATACTGGTTAAGGTGGTCCTATATCCAATGTTTTTCTAAGGAGAGAGAGATTTGGAGACATGTACTGGGAAGAAGACCATGTGAAGATGGAGGCAGAGATTGGAGGGATGCAGCCACATGCCAAAGAAAGGCAGGAGCCACCAGAAGCTGGAAGTCAGAAGGAATTATTCTTCTCTAGAGCCTTGAGAGAGAGGTAGCTCTGCCAACATCTTGATTTCAGACTTCTGTAGATTCCTTCTTCTGTGTCAACTCAGAAATATGGCAAAAGATTAATGCTATCTGTCTATCTACTCTGTCTCTCTATCCATCCGTCTATCTTCCAGCATTTTAATTGATTCAATAAATAAAGTCAGGATTATCTAGCCTGCTAGAAATGGAAGTCCCACTTTGTAATTTAATAAAATTATTTTAAAATATTACGGGCATTTTTATATAAAATAATTTTTAAGAAACCATATATTTTGAATATTGCTTTGAAGTTTTCATTGAGCTGTGTATTTCCATTCTTACAGTCACTGTAATATTTTATTATTTAAGGACTAACAGTTATATCATATAGAGTACCCAGTAATTGTATTTTATCTATTTTATATTTCTGAGATACATATTATTTCTGTTTTTGTTTTGTTTTTTTAATTTTAAGAACCTTAAACTCTGGAATCCAGAAAAAGTGGTATAATAATAGCTATTAAGGAATGGAGTTATGCATTAGTGTGTGGGAAGGGGTGAAAACAGCTTTTATTTATATTCTTTCTCTCTGAATTTTGTTCTATAATTGTAAATATGTTATGCTATTTAAACATCCATGTGGAAGTTGCAATTTTAAGCACTGACATTCATTTAACAGTATCCACTAAGCACTTAATGATGCTGCTTGATGTAAAAGGAGAATATTCTAAAGGCAAGAAACGCCGGGAAAAAGAAGTTGTAGAAAGTTGGTCCATATTATAAGAGAAACAGTTTGAAATCTTTTTTTCAGTCTTCCACCAAAACAAAGACTGAAATAAATAAGACTGAAATAAAGAGTTTTCAATCTGTCTTTTTAAAGGTAAGAAGAGGATTTCGAAGGCAAAGACAATTCTACAGTATAACTAAATCTATCAAGCTGTTCTCTCAGCTTAGGTAAGGCCAAGTAAAAGGTTAAAATAAGGGAGATTTTAGATATAGAAGGGAATGCAACCTATACTCCTTAGAGTTTTTCTCTAGAGTGGGTTAGCATGTCTTTTTACTGCTTCCCTTCCCTTTAAAAAGACAAATTGAAGAAGGAAGGCCTACCTAAGAAACTGTTCGTGTTGAAAGAAACACTGTGATTTCATGGTGTCTGCTGGCGCTTTGCAGTTTCAAGGGTGAACATCACAGGAGAGAGGTCCTTCTTTAGCAGAAACGCTTGGTGTTTAATTGGGTGAAAGAGAGAAGAGCTTTAGCTGTGCCTTGAGTTTAGCAGGAATTTGGAAATTGGAGCATGGAGGGAGGGTGTCAGGTCTGAGAGAGACAGAGTGTGCCAAAGAGAGGGGAACAATAATGAGAAATCCCCCAATGCAGAGAATGTCTGAGTTTTTAAGATTAGGGTAGCCCTTTAAGGCTGGAAACCTTGGTAATACCCTAAATCCAGTGTTTTCCAGTATCCTCAGAACGTCTAGCCTAGTGGTGTTAACCATTTATTAAATATTTAAATAAATGGGAGTGGTAAGTCCCAAATATATCTCTTCTCTGTTTTTGTTTTCTTTACCAAAAAATAAGTAACAATGATAAGGATATTAACTAGTGCCTCTGTACCTTATATCAAAGTATATAGGATTAAAGCTACATATTACCAAAATGCATAGTACTTAATTGGAAAGTTTGGGAATGAAGTTCAGGATAAAATACCGGGAGCTGGATGAAGTATTTGGGCTTTCCAAATTAAAAAGGCTTACTTGAAAAATGCACCTAAAACAAGTTTAAATATTTAGAGAGTGGCAAAGAGCTGTTGGAAGTGTTTCGGGAAGCGATTCAGAGAGGTTCAGACACTTAACCAAGTTAGCTCAGTTAATCCATGTGCTTCAACTCCTGATTTTCAGCGCTGGTACCCTACATCAGTTCGTCACCATTTAGCACAGCGAGAAGCAGAGGATCTGCTGACTATGCAGCTGGATGCATCGAATAACAGATATTTATTACTCAGCCTGCCTTTGGGGTTATAGAAGGAAAAAGGGCAATTTTGAAACTCCGAGGGTTACTTTATAACAGAGGCCAGGTTGCCCTTCTCACTAGGCTGTGTGGGTAAATTTCATTTTTATTTATATTTCAACATTTACACTGAGGTGTAGTTTGTAAAGGCTAAATTCATCTCTGGATTCCTAAGTATACCGCAGAATCAACATACATTCTCAAGAAGGAATTTCTCTCCATGGTATAGCACTGCCCAATTAGGAATATTATCACCATCCTCAGGCTGTAAGCTCCTCGGAGCCCAGAGTGTGTTGTTGACTAGGCACGATTTTATCACAGTGCTCTGTATACATGTAGGGTGCCAAATAAATGGGAAATAATAATTATAGGGATTTTTATGTCTTCCTTGGAAGCATCCCTCATGGACCACTACGGGAGACAAGCTAGTGGCCATTTCATTTTAGCACAGTTCTATATATCTTGAACAGCCTGGAAACTGTCTATGTTGATAATAATCTAAATGTGTTTTACTTATGCTAGCATGTATTTTAAAAATTGGTAGAATGCCATTTATAAGACCCAGGGGGCTCTTAGAAATTTCTTTTGGTTGTTTGTAAATAATGCATGCTCCATTTCATCTTCATTTGTGGTCCATAAGGTTATATAAACACATGTACATTTATGGACATAGGTAATTTTTTTATGATTAATTTTTTTATTTTTAAAGAAGCTTTAGATTGCATAAATGTTACATAAAAAATATAAGGGATTCCCATATGCCCCACTCCCTCCTCCTCCCATACTTTCCCACATTAACAACATCCTTCATTACTGTGGTACATTTGTTACAATTGATGAACCCATATTGAAGCATTGCTACTAACCATAGACTACAGTTTACATTATATTTTACTCTTTGTCCCACACAATTTTGTAAGTTATGACAAAATATACAATGGTGTTGCAGTCTGGCAGTTTGATGTAATTATGAATTCCAAAAATAGATATTGGATCATCCTTGTAAACTGGTCTACTAATCTGGGCATGATTAAGTTATGATTAGGGCGTTAACTGGGCCACGTCAGTAGGGCGTTGAGCCCCCCCTCTTGGTGGGTGGGGGAATCAAATATAAAAGGCAAGGCAAAAGACGAAGAGTGCAGTTTTTGATGTTGGTGTTCTGATGAGGAAGGAGAGAAGACCCCAGGATAGAGATGAGCCGTTCGCCTGAGAGTTCACAGCTGGCCTTGTGGAGAGAAGCAAAGCCTAGAAAGCCTCATAGTCTACAGCTGACCTTGTGGAAGAAACAGAGGAGCTAAGCCCAAAAAGAAACGCAGCCCCGGGGAGAGAGGAACCCAGGAAGCCTGAACCTTGGCAAACGTCGGCAGCTGTCTTGCTCCAACACATGGCAATGGACTTTGGTTAGGGAAGAAACTTACTCTTTATGGCCTGGTAACTGTGGACTTCTACCCCAAATAAATACCCTTTATAAAGACTAACCAATTTCTGGTATTTTGCATCAGCACCCCTTTGGCTGACTAATACAAATGGCCTGTATCCGTCACTGCAGTGTCATGCAGGACAAATCCAACGTCCTGAAAATGCCCCCATATTACACCTATTCTTCCCTCTCTCATCCCTCAGAACCTCTGGTGGCCACTGCCTTTATATTACTGATATGAGTTCTTCCATTGCTAGAATAAAAATGTCTATTATAAAATAATAGTCTACTTTAGTCCATGTTCATTCCCCAATCTTGCGGATTTGGGGCTGGTGATGACCACTCTGCTTCTAATTGAGAGGGAGTTTTGATCCCATGGGGCAGATGGATGGAACTATTTTGCTTGCAGATGCATACACTCTCTGTTCCTTGGGATGTGCATTGTCCATCATCATCTCCTTGTTGTCGTGCGTGAGTCCAATGAACTGGGGCGTAGGTGTTGCAACTCTGTTGAAATTCAGGGCTCAAATGGCACATAGATGGACCAAAGATTTAAGTCTCTGGGACATATATTTTTCAAGTATAGTGTCAATTATGGGTTCAAATAAAAGGGGCAGAAGATCCATGTGTACAGAACCTATAAATGAGTCTAACTCTGTTACACTGGGGAACATAAATTCCAAAGTAAAGCCCACTGACAAGGTGCTGAATTCCTGAGCTGTCTGCCCTGCTTATAGTTTCTTGATATCTCTAGAGCCCTCAGTAGCCCTGCTATTTGAGGCATTGTTTACTGAGCAGTCAGTGAGATCCTGCTGAGACTTGCATAAGCATAACCTCTGGAATGACCTCCCAACTCACTTTGAAATCTCTTAGTCATAAAAACTCATTTGTATTTACCATTTCCTCCTTTTGATCAAGGTCTTTTTCCAGATGCATTGCTAGTTGGCGCTTGGTAATAATCCCTCAGTGCCAGGGAGGCTTATTCCCGGGAGTCATGTCCCATGCCAGGGGGAAGATAGTATGTTTATATGCTGAGTTGGGCTTACAGAGAGGCCACATTTGAGCAACAAGGAGATTTCGGGAGGTAACTCTTAGGCAGTATATAATACTAGGCTAAGTTTCAATTTCACAAGAAAAGATTCATAAGTACAATCATCATGTCAAAGACCTGGCATAATGGTCTGTCTTCCTTCACTAGGCACTGCCCTTGCACTTGGTAGATTCTTGCTGTCATATTAGAGAATGTAGCAGAACTCCCTAAGATGGGAATTCAGTATTCTTTCAATTATTGTGTGGATCTGGACATATATAATTTTATTATTTTATAAAATCTAAAGCACAAAACCATTATAAATTCATTTCAGAATCCTATGCAAATTTGAGTACCTAAGAAATTAAGTACATTAATGAATAGTAAACCATAAAATATAGGAAATTGCAAGTCCCTATTGGTAATAAATAGACCAATCAATCCACCAACAAGGGAGAAGTATGAGCTTTTCCTTATGGTATCTAAGCCTCAAAGTATCTCCTCATACCTATTCATTTCAAAGGCAAAAATAATAATTATACATTGAAGAAATTGGACAACACTTTGATCAGCTGATCAAAAATCACGTCATCTATGAGGGACAGATTGACCTCATGTGCTTCCATATGTGATACCCTGAGAAGGACACAGCATCATCTATGTGTTATTCTGGCTGAGAATGCATAAACTGAATCTAGTCCTGAGGAATCAAACAGAACATGAGAAACATTTTTTTTTTAAGTGGGGGAAAGGGGTAAGTGCCACATTCTTCAAAAATGTCAATGTCATAAATGAAAAAGGCCAAGGAAATGTTCTAGATAAAAGGAAGCTAAAGACATGTGTTAACCTGTCTAATGAAATACCTGACCCTAGACTGGATCCTGTACTAGAGTGAATAAAAGCAATAAAGGACATTATTGGGTCACCTGACAAAATTGGAATACAGATGGCAGATGAGGAAAAAGTACTGAACTAATGTTAAGTTTATTAAAGTGTTTAACTTTACTGTAGTTATACGAGACTATTTCCTTATAATTAATCAATACAACCGAGTAAGGGAAAAATCCCCTACGTAACATTTATTTCCTCCATTTTCTATCCCATTTCACATATAAATGAAGATGTATATTTTCCTTTTCATCATAGTTAAGCATTCTAGTCCCAATTTTTAAAACCTGAGTTAAGTAAGTATTTGCCTTTTGAGCACTATAGAACATGCTTCCATGGGTGAAGGCCTGTGAGAAAAACTAACATTTCCTTACTTCCTTTTTCCTAAAATGAGTACTGGCTTGCATTGTAAAGTTATTTTCACATAAGCAGATTTGTAAAATATATGTGTATTATGCTCATTTCTATTTTTTATTTTTCTTGTATAACGGATTGCGTGAAAACAAACCATTTCACATGAATATCCCAGTGACCTATCCTACAGTTCCCTGCTCTGTTGAGGCTGAGTCCCATCACCAGTTGGTAAGTCAAGAGGACACAGCATGTGAAGAGGATTTCATTTTAAACTTCAGCCTGGCAATAAACCCAGACTCCTCTCTTCCATTCTTTCCAATCTTCCAGTCTTGGATTGATTGGCTTTGCCTACCCGTTCCTTTCAATACCACCAGCTTTCTCTGCTCCATAGCATTCTGGTGACTTCATCCAGTGTGTTAAATAATCAGGCAAACACAATTAAGTGATGTCATTCCTTGGCATTCTCAACCCAGACCTTTGTGGTTTCTGATGAAGCACCAGCTCATTCCAACTCTTCAGAGGATAGTGGAGAAAGGCAGGTGTGCAGTTGCAGAGGGATTTCTCAAGGCCGTCTCTTCCTGAATAGTTTCACTGAAAAACAGTAGATGCCAGCACATGAGAAGCTTTTTTCCTTTTTGTTCATCCACGTGAAATCTCCTAATCACCCACAAAAGGAATGTTGAGAGCTTTCCTCTGGGTAGAGCCCTGGAGAGAGAGCAAGATGACTAGTGGTTTAAAAAAAGAGACATGAAACTTTTGTGTCTAGAATGAAAACATTCTGAGTGCATTCACAGATGGCTTGTGTATCAAGGAAGTCCCAGTGGCAAGTTACAGCAATTCATACACTAATGTGAACAGAGCTTTTGATTTCATGGTTTAAAGTAAAATGACCCAAATATAATTACGAAAGCTTATTAATTTATTTGTTCTGGGTCAATAACCCTTTAGTGGATGTAGGGGCTTTTACAGAAGCCATGAGGATTAGAGCTCTCTAGTTGAAATACTTGGATTCTTCCATGGAGGCAAGAAGAAATTACCAACAGACTGCTTATTTTAATCAGTGTAGTCTGTTAAGAACTGCTTGGTATCTACTTTTGGAAGACTTAGCTTAATTTTGCAGAAGAAGTAGCATCAAAGCAATACTGTTCAACTCATCAGCACTCACCACTGGTTAGTTGACATGTAAAAAAGTGGCTTTGTGGAACTTATCTAGTTGTAGTAAACAAAAGTAGTTTCAGAAAGGTTCTTATAGCCTTTTGCTTTTTTAGCTGAAGTACAAGAGACAAAAATAGATTAGCAAAAGAGAAAGGTTTGAAAGAAAATATATCTAAAATTTCCTTCACGTAGAGAGAAAACTTTTGTTTTCTTTAGCACTTTTCCTCAAAAATTATTATTTTTAATTTTGGACACTCAGCTGTTAAAAATAAGTTTTTTCCTAGAATAAATTTTTGATCCAAGAAGTTCATTGAGTTTATCAATTTAAAACAAATATTGAGGGAAAGTATTTTCTTATGTAAGATCCTGACAACCCATATCCTAGAATTAGAAATATACTTCTTATTTTGTCACTGAGCCTTAATTTCACTTTCTTGGCTACTTTTTCAGAATGTAGATATTCCTGTTCAAAGCCACAAATGCAGAGTGACTCTAAGTTGAATTCAGAAACCTAACTGTGTGCAGATAAGGCTGTTGTCATTTCCCACTTAAAATTCATATTGGCACAATTTCAAATCAGTTCTTGAGCACATGTATTTAAGCTTGCTTTACAAGCATATGTGAAAAATGAAATAATAAGCAATATTTAAGCATATTAACTATGACCGTTTCTACGCTACTGTAATGCACATATTGACCATAAATGAGAATTTTTTTGAGAAAGAAATCTGAATATATTTTATTGAGGAGCAATCTTGGGAAGTGTTTTGGTGCTAGTACATTAAATGAGGTCATACTAATGCTACTAATATGCTAATTAGTACTGTACTAAAGTAATAACATTAATACATACATAACTATGCTTCTAATTCCAATGTGAGTAAGAGCTAAGATGACTTGCCCTTCCCTGACACAGTCTCTCTCCAGGCTTACACTTGGAATTGCTTTTCTCCATACACACTTTCTGGTTCTCTTTCATTTACATTCATCTAAAAGAAATATTGAGCATATTTCAGCATATGCCAGATGCTGTGTAAGGTATAGGGATTTAGAGATGAAAGCTCCCAGTTTCTGACGTCAAGGAACTCAAATTCTAGTGAAGAGGGGAGACCCTCAAACACATGCTTAAACTCTGAGGACAGCTTACTGAGCAGCTCGAGCTGGGTCCAGACCTTGGGCTGGGTTTTGTTGGTGCAGAAAGTTCTCTCAGCCCCATGGTGCTACCCCATGAGCCTACCTCATTTGCTTCTGCTCCTACCCATTGAATTAATCTAGCCCACAAGGGTCCTAATCCTAATGAAACACAGGCCATGAATGTCTTGAATATTGCAGCAGTTCCTTTGGATTGGAGTGTTCAGTAGAATAGCGAAAGGATACTTTATAAATTTTAAATTCCATAGGCTGTGTTTTGAAAGACTTTTTTTCTCCTAAAGGCCAAGTGTAAATGTACCCATATAAAAGGGATGGTTGGTGACTTTCAGCCAAGAATAAGACTCAAGAAAATTTATTGACACCTTTCACCATATCCATAATACATCATAACGGCAAGTCTGTAAAATAGTGGCGCTTTGAAGGTTCTAATAGGAAAAGCCTTGAGTTGAATAAAATTATGTCTTTACTCTTTTTCTGGATCTGGGCTATTAAACATAGCTCTAATAATTTCGTTCCATTGAAATGGAGATAGCTTACTTGTTTGTGGGGTTACAAATGAGCCTGCAGAGAATTATCATTTTTTAAAATTTTTGTTATGATATAATTGTAGATTCATAGATATTAAGTCTTGAAATCAAGTAGATGGAATCCTTCCACTTTATTTTTCATTGGCAAAATTTGCTTTTGCTTTTGCACATTTTTTGAATTAACTTGTCTATGTCTACAAAAACGTTTTGACAGGCTGTTGATAGGAATTGCAGTAAACCTATAGGTCAATTTGGGAAAACTGACATCACTACTAGGTTGAGTCTTTTAGTCCATGAACACAATACACATTTTCACTGGTTCCTTGTATCAATACATAATTTTCAGCATACAGATCTTGTACATTTTGTTAAGTTAAGTATTTTATTTTCATTGGAGCAACTATAAATGACATTGCTTATTAAATTTCAGTTTCTGCATATTTGTTCTTAATATATAGAAATGTGATTTATGTGACCTTGTTAATTCACTGATTATTTCTCTAAGTGCTTTGGCAGATTGGTTGCTGTTTGTTACATAGACAACCATGAATGCTATAGCCTGCTAATTTCTTCCTTCTCAATCTGTATGCCTTTTGCTTCTTTTTCTTGAATTATTGACTAGAACTTCTGGTCGTATGCTAAGAGTGGTGACAACAGACATCTTTGTTTTGTTCTTGATCTTAGGGGCAAAGTATTCAGTCTTTTGCCATTAAAGTTGTTCTTTGTAAGTTGTTTGTAAGTGCTGTTTATCAACTTGAGGAAGTTCTTCTCTGTCTGCTGAGAGTTTTATCATGTATGGAATTGCATTTTTTAAATGCTTTCTCTGTGTCAATTGGCATGGTCATTTGATTTTTCTTCATCTTATTGATATGTGAATTGCATTTATTGATTTTTGTATGTTTAACCACCTTTCATACCTGGGATAAATTCCTCTTGGGCTTGGGGTGTAAAACTTTACATATGTTGTTCGATTTGATTTGTTGCATTTGTAATTTTCACATACCTGTTTTGGTAGTTTTTATGATCAGGCCAAGTTGGAAAACACTGATGTAAGTATGTGACTTATAGTCGCAATCTATTTTTTTTTTTTAATTAAGAGAAAGCTTATTTGTTAACAAAAGGAGGTTTTCTAATTTTTAAGTGAGATTTTGCTACCTCAGGTCTTTCTTTTGTAGCACTATCTCTCCCAGCAATTAGGCATTAGATTTATGCAGGCATTCCATCAGAATTCATCAGCTGTCTTCCACTTGTGTTCTATAAATCCATGGGAGGAGTCTGCTGGATTAGAGAGAATGGTTTATACTCTGGGGTGTTCAAGACATGTTTTTATTATTAACTAGACTCATCACTCAGAAGTCACAGCAGACAAAAATGGATTCAATGAGAAATTTTGAGTTAAACTTTTAAAAAATAATTCTATCTTTTAATTTCTATTAAGTATTCTATTCACTCAACAAAATATTGATTTGTTGACTCTCAAGTAAAAATGTGGACTGCGAAGTTGAATTAGATGTAAATCAACCCTTCTTTATTCTTTTATTCATTTATTTATTCATGCATTCAAAAACATGTTTGAGTTTCTAATGTGCCAGGAACTATTGTGGTGCTACAGCAGTAAAGAAAATCAACAAGCACATGCTATCGTGAAACTTCCTTTGTAGAATAGCGTGTGGGGGCATGTACAGTGTTTAGGAGTTTATAGTACAATCACTATGGTAAGTATGATTATTCATATTACAAGGCAGAAGTTAAATACAACCAGAAAGATTTTGTTTAGTGATTTGGAAGTTTGGCGAAAGATAAAATTAACTTTCAGCTTGGAGTTCAGCTTCAGGTGTCTTTGAGCTAAAAGATGAAAAGGATTTTGATCTCTAAAGGTGGTGTTGATAGTAGGAGGATAGGAATAGGGCATCCCAGCCTGAGTAGTAATGGGCAAAATGGGGAGGCAAAAATATAGAATGGTTGGGAAAGGTGAGAAGGCTTCAGAGAAAGGCTGTGATGGGACTCAATATTCATGTTACAAAATGTAGACCATCCTTTCAAAATTGAGGAGCCACTGGAGAATTTGAAGCTGGAAAGCCACATCATCAGACAGGAATTAGAAAGACCACTCTATTAGCAATGAGGAAGAAAACCTGGGGAAGGGATTGTGTGGAGACAGAAATGAGGAGAGCAATTAGGAGACTGCTCCCAGAAGCCTGGTGAGAGCTGATGAAGGCTTGAATGAAGACATGTGGCAGTGGATACAGTAGAATGGGGAAAAGAGTATAGTTAGGGATGCAGACTTATTATAATTTTTAGGCCATGGAATTAGGAAGAAAGGTAGTGAAAGGAGCTGAGACTGGATGGCTCTACGGTTTGGTTTCTAGCTTGGATGTGTAGGTCATTAGTGAAGGCATTTTCAATCTTTGTGAATACCTAAAGAAGAAGAGGTTTAGAAGGAGGAAGTTAATGCATTTGATATTGAATATGCAAATTTGTGATCCCAAAGGGAAAATATATGAAAATGTTCATATATCTATGCACGCACACATAATGGCTCAATTAAAAAGAAGAAGATTGAAGTGAATTAAGAATGTAAAGAAATGAAAACCATGGTTTAGGAAGGTATTAAAAAAGAGATAGATTTAGGTCTCACAGAAAAAGGTAGTTAGTGGAATGAGGGATATACTTACTGTGTTACTTTCTAAGTATATTGAAAGAGAGAGAAAAAAATTAAAAAGAAAAACACATCCTCAATCCCTGTATCAGGGATGTGAGTTTATGCCCAGATTGAGAGAAACTTCAGCTTTAACTGGTTCCAGTGGCTTCTGTGGTAGCTGATCAGGCAAGCCTAATATCATTTGAGTAGACCACCATAAAAATTAAAATAAACCAAAGCAAATAAATGAATAAACACATGATCAAATAAGCAAATAAAGGTACATTTTAAAAACTGACCATCCTAAAATACCACATTCTACCTTGATCACAATATTTTCCTTAAGAGGCTCTTTACTTCCTGCAAAATAATGTCCAAAATTTGTACGTTTGCTCTCACTTGTTTGTCTAGTTTGTCATTTCAATACCCACCTCTGGGAGGCCCCTTGTTTCCACCAAACTGTTCAACTCACTGTCCGCCTTTCTTTAGTCTTGCCTGGCCTTTGGTAGCTTCCCCATCTGGACTTAGGAATGGTCACCTTCCTTGTTTTTCTGTCAAATTCCTACTCTTTCATTAAGACCTACCTCAAAATCCTGTTTGGCAGCTGCCCTGACTCAAGTCTGAGACTTCTTCCTCTTTGGAATTCTGATTTTAGTTCGTTGACATGTATATTCAAATCTTTTTGTGTCCAATTTCCCTGAGGAGACAACATGCCTTCAGAGGACCAAGCTTGTACCTCACACACTTCTGGTACATCCTCTGTTCTGTATCTTGTATCTTAGCGTAAAAAGTGCCTCATAACTCGTTGTTGTTGATAGTGGTTGTAACAATTATGATTATCAGCTCTTCTCCACATTACCATTTATCTTTGTTGTTTCCTGGGCTTCCCTAAGACCCTCCAAAAAGAAGTTTCATGTGTTTGAGTTGATATTTTTAGCTTCATGGTCCCAAGTTTGGAGTAAGAAAGTACCATACCCTTCTTAAGCATGCCAGTCTTCCCTTTGTGAGATTTATTTATTTATTTGTTTGTTTGTTTATTTATTGGAACACACATATGAATAGAAGTTCTTTTTTTAAATATTTTAAAATATTTTTTTATTTTTAAAGACACTTAGATTACATAAATGTTACATGAAAAATATAGGTCTTCCCATATGTCCTGCTCCCCATACCTCCCACATCTTCCCACATAAACAACATCCTTCATTAGTGTGGCACATTCATTGCAATTGATAAATGCATTTTGAGGCA
>JAQZBX010032495.1:0-25824 GCA_029593785.1 Cabassous unicinctus
AAAAAAAAAAAAAAACAGATAAAGAAAAGAATGGAACAAGTTGAACAGGGTCTCAGGAAACTAAATTATGGCAAGAGACATGCAAACATATATATCATGGGAGTCCCATACAGAGAAGAGAAGGGAAAAGGGGCAGAAGGAATATTTGATGAAATATTGTTAGAAAATTTCCCAACCCTATGGAAGGACATAGGTATCTGTGTCCAAGAAGCATGTTTCCCATTTTAATGGATCTGAACAGACCTACTCTGAGACATATTAATCAGCATGTCAATTGTCAATGATAAAGAGGAAATCCTGAGAAAGCAGGAGAAAAAAGATTTATCACATATAAGGAATGTCCAATAAGAAACCATGGAGGCAAGTAGGCAGTGGCATGGAATATTTAGAACCCTGAAATACAAAAACTGCCAGCCAAGAATCTTATATCCAGCAAGACTGCCATAAGAAAATGAGGCAGGTTTTGAATATTCACAGATAAACAGAAACTGAGGGATTTTGCAACCAACAGACTGGCTTTGCAGGAATTACTAAAGGTAGTAGCACAGACTGAAAAGAGTAGGCAGTAGAGAGGCATGGAAGAGTCTAAAAATGAAGGTTAAATCAGTAAAAGTAACTAAAATTGTAGAATGAGTGGTGAAAACAATATATGGCAGATAAAAACCAAAGATCAAAATGGGTGAAGTAAGAACAGCCTACATAGTAATAATAACATTGAATGTTAATATATTAAAGTCTTTCATCAAAAGGCACAGTCAGGCAGAATGAGTAAGAAAATATAAGCCATCTATATGCTGTCTAAAAAAAACTCACTAGAGACTCAAGGATACAAATAGATTGAAAGTGAAAGGATCAAAAAATATATTCCATACATGCAGTAAACATAAAAAATGCTGGAATAACTATAATTATATTGTGTGAAATATACTTTAAAAGCAAAGTTCTTATTAGAGGCAAGGAAGATCAGTGTATACTAATAAAAGGGGCAAGTCACCAGGAATAATTAGCAATCATATATGTATATGCACCTAACCAGGAGGGCTCAAATTACATGAGGCAATTCCTGGAAGAACTGAAGGTAGAAATAGAAGTCTGTACAATAATAACAGTTGGAGGCTTTAATACACAATTCTCTTCATTAAATAGATCATCTGGGCAGGGGATCAATAAAGGAAAAGATAGCTTGAGTAATATGATAAACAAACTAAGCCTAATAGTCATAAGCAGAACATTGCAGCTCAGAACAGCAGTATATACACTCTTCTCAAGTGCTCATGGATGGATTTTTCTCCATGATAGACCATATGTTGGGTCACAAATTATATTTCAATAAATTGAAAGAGATCAAAATTATACAAATCTCTTTCTCTGAACATAAAAGAATAAATCTGGAAATCAATATCAGGCAGAAAAAGGGAAAATTCACAAATATATGGAGATTAAACAATGCATGATTATATAATCAGTGGGCCAAAGAAGGAATTGCAAGCAAAATCTGTAAATATGTCAAGATAAATGAAACAGAACATAACATATCAGAGCATATTGAATGCAGCTAAAGCAATACTGAGAGGGAAATTTATAGCCCTCAATGATTACATTAAAAAAGAAGAACACTAAAATCAAGGACCTAAGTACACAGCTAGAGTAACTAGAAAAACAACAGCAAACTAAGGTCAGAGTAAGCAGAAAGAATGAAATAACTATGATCAGAGGAGAAATAAGTTAAATTGAGAAGAAGAAAACAATAGAGGTAACTGTCAAAACCAAAAGTTGTTTATTCAAGATCAACAAAATTGAAAAACCCTTATCTGCAGTGGCATATTTCACTTACAGTCATATAATATGTGATATATATGTACTTGATTCCTCAGTGCCAGGCACTAGAAATAAGTTCACCAGAAAGAAGTTTATACTTATTTTTGAGACCAATATGATTTATTCAAAGCATTGTTGTGGAGATTAAAGTAACTAATGTAAAATACTTTGCAGAATTCAGGTAATTTTGGGACACCTATGTTAGGTACATAAATATTTGTTATTGTTATTTATTCTTGGTGAATTTTCCCTTTTGTTAATATACAGTAACCTGCTTCATCTCTTATAAGAGTTTTTATTTAAAATCTATTTAATCTGATATTAGTATTGCTACATCCACTCTTTTTCAATTGCTATTACTATGGAATATCTTTTTTGAACCTTTCACTTTCAGCTGCTTGTGTCTTTGCATCTGAGTTTAGTCTCTTGTAGACAACAAATCAATGGCTCATATTTTTTATCCATTCTACCAATCTACGTCTTTTAATTGGGGAGTTTAAGCCATTATCATTCAGTGTTACTATTATAAAGATGTTACTTACTTTGTCCATTTTATCCCTTGACTTTCTGTTGTCATTTCTTACTATTGTCTGTCTTCTCACCCTTTCGATTTCTCTTATGTTCTTCATTTCTACACTTTTTTTCAGAGCTCTCTCACTTGTCTTTTCCTGCTAAGCTGTAATATACCCTTTAATATCTCTTGTAGATTCATTCTTTTGTAAACATACTCTCTCAGGTTTTGTTGTCTATAAAGACTTTAAATTTGACTTCATGTGTGAAGGATTCTTTTACCAGATAAAGAATTCTTTGCTGGTAATTTTTCTCTTTCACTACCTTAAACATATCCAACCTTTGCCCCTCACCTCCATGGTTTCTGAAGAGGGATTGGCACTTAGCATAATTGAAGCTCCCTTTTAAGTATTGCATTGATTTTCTCTTGCTGCTTTCAAAATCCTTTTTCTTTGGCCGTTGACAATCCAAATAATAGATGTTTTGGAGTAGGTCTATTAGGATTTATTCTTTTTTGGGTATGTTGTTCTTGAAGATTGTTATTCATGTCTTTCATAATGGTTGGAAAATTCTCAGTCAGTAGTTTCTAAAATATTCCTTCTATGCCTTTTCCTTTCTCTTCTCTTTATGGGACACCTATAACATATATGTTTGTGCATTTCATATTGTCACTCAGTTCCCTGAGACCCTGTTCAATTTTTTGCATACTTTCCTCTATCTCTTCTCTTATCATTGCAGTTTCTAGTATCTTGTCTTTGAAATAATTTATTCTTCTAACATTTCAAATCTGTGGTTATAGGCCTATAACGGATAATTAATCTCATCCATTGTATCTTTCATTTCCATAAACTATTACATTTTTTTGCAGGGTTTCAAATTGTTCTTTATGCTCATACACTGTCATCTCAATATCTTTTATCTCTTTAGTCATATTTTCCTTCAGTTCTTTAAATTCATTAAACAGGTTTTTTTTTTAACAGCATTTATTGTCTTAAATCCTGAGTTTCTTCTACATTCTTGGCTTGTTCTTTTGATTGGACCATATCTTCCTATTTCTTAGAATAGGTTATTATCATTTGGTGATACTTAGGCTCCTGCTTATGGTGATGACTTGGTTCTGTTTATGAATTTCTGTGTCTTGCCTTGCAGTTTTATTTCACAGCTTTTATTTGAGTTTTAGTTTACTTTTTTCTAAACCTTTAATAATATTGACCTGTTTAGGATATCAAAACTGGGGTGCCCAACAAGGTCTTTTCTGCCTGGGAAATAATTGGAAGAGACCAGTCTGTCTTCCTCCACTTTCCTGCCTGGCCAGCAAATGGTGCTCCTCAGAAATCCCTTCCACATAGACGAATCCTTCAATTTCCACTACCTTTTCAGAGTTAGCAAGTTATGGTGATTACATTCACCAATGAGAAACCACAGTCAGCCCTCTACTGCACACTTCCTTTTCCCAGGGAAGAGTCTGCTCTTTCCTCTCTCTCCTGGCCACTCAGCTGCAAGTTTTACTAAGGCTGCTTCTCTAAGGGGTTGGGGCTGGGTGATGCTCCCAGCTGTAAGAGTAAGAACTCATGGTTTTCTCTCTGACTTCTCCAATTCTGCAACCCCAATCCCTCCTAGAGGGTGTGTGCAGCACTTTCCTGGCCTCAAGAGGTCTCCAATGTGGCCACCTTAGACTTTTTCTATGCCTTCTCCCCAATTTTGCAAGAGAGTTTTGCCCTACCTGAGCTAGTCTGATGCCCAATTTTCAACTTTTAGAAATGTTTTACTTATCATAATGCATGTTAGTCAAGTCTTGTAACTGCAGCTAAACTTGTGCATTTCGCTGTGCAAGTTTTTCCTTTGCTATTTTCCTCATCATTCAAGTTGGATTTCGAATTCTATTCCATGTACATGATCTTAATTATCACCTCAAGTTCCTCATTTCTGTAAAATAGGGAAAAATCATCTTGGCTGAACAATTCATTGTTCTGCCAGGTCCTAAAAAACATTCCTAGAATGCTAAATCCCAGTGGGAGAACTTGCATTATAGATGTATAAAGATATTTTAAATTAATTGGAATGTTAAAGAAGGTCCATACTAATTTTATAAATGAAGGACTGCATATCATAGTCAACTAATGGAATAACTAGATAAGTTGGTTATCTCTGTTTTTCAACACATTATCATCTCAGACATAAAAAGCAAATATGTACACAAGTATCACACTAATGCAAAGTGTTCATAATAAAGAAAACTACATGTGTGAATGGATATGTGAGAATTGTATTTTCTGTATAGTTTCTCTGTGAATCTCTAAATTAAAAAACCAACAAACTGTATATGATTTTCAGGAGGTATTTGGCATTTGAGAATAGCATCAGTAGGTTTAGCTTGGATTGTTAGAGATGCATCCATTCTCATACTTACCTGGATAAATTGGCTTCCTTTTGATTCATGTAAACAAATTGTTCAATTCTTCCTAACCAATCTTCCTAAAAATATATCCCAATTTTAGTGTCCATGTTGCCAGTCTCAGTAACATAGACTAGCTTTTTTCTTCTCCTTTCCCAATATTTTTACTCCTTCCTTCTTGTCATTATTATAAAGTAATAAAATACCACCTCTATTAATGTTTCTATGGTAATAAATGTTAACTCTTAACAGATAAATTACTCTTTACTAGTAGAATTTCAAGTATCATTGGTAAGCTAAGAAAGAACTATTGAAAACAAGCTCTTAATCCATTCCTTCAAATCACGCTGTAATTTCTCACATCATATATATAAATCCTGAACCTTAATATTTAAAATATTTTATATTCATTAGTTATAATTTCTGCACCAAGGTTTTTAAAATTTATTTTCAGAACTATGTCACTCTCCATCATTTTTCCTTTCAGTGGAGTCAAAATCATTCAAATTTGTGTATATAAAGCTCTTAAAATAAAGTAGGATTTCTGGAGATAAAAAAATGTATAAACCATTCCAGATGATGATAGCATCAATTGCCACACAGTGTCCTTTTGTACTGAATAGTGAAAGAAGGCTATCCATAGTAGTCAAATTAGGTGTCTAATTCATTAAACAATTGCAATTTAGACTTTTAAAATTATTTCTGAAAATTCAAAAATTTAACTCTTTATTAAAACTTTTTTCAAGATTATATTCCTATTTATCTGTGAAAAAACTCTGTTACAAATTTAATTCCAGTCTATCTTTACTTCACTTTTAACTTGATTCATGAGCTTGATCCCTTCACTTAAGATATCTCAGCTATTTTTCTCTTGCCAGTAATATAAGAGTGTACATGATTGAACCCATTGAATCTCTATGAGATTCTTTATCCAGTAATAAACCAAATCATGTTTGAAAGACTTTTTAAATGCCACTATGTTTAGACTGTATTTTAATAGCAAATGTGGAAAATAAACATGTACATATTTTAACAGGTTATTTTTGATAAATTTTTGTGTAATCACATAAATGCACTGAATCCAGTTTATTAAAACATTATTTCCCTCTTTTCAAGTATATTTATAAAAAGAAAATATTACTCTTATGTATCTACAGGAATCATTTAATATCTTCACATTTATTTAAATAATAACATGCATTATCAATATCATAATTTAAAACAGTGGATTATTTCAAAATCAAATTAAAACATTATCTCCTTCATCTGGCTATGCTACTTCCTTAAAAGATGATTTTAATACCTCACATCTCTGCACTTCTGTTTAACCATAAGTAAATTGTGTTATTTAAATTAGAAGATGTTTAAGGGCCTCTTCTGGGCCTGATGCATAAGTGATTTTGAAGTAAGTTCATAGAAAGCAGCACCTGGGTATTATTTTTCTTCCAAGCACTTCAGAATAAATTCACAATTACTGCCTTAGTTCATTATCTCTCTTATTTCTTGTAGCATCCTGGATACTAAAATCTTCCAATCACACAATCACTGTGAAGTTATATATCACAGAGTTGCCACACTCTCCCTTTCATTGGACCCACCATAACATGATAAAATCCCTAAACACTGCTACTTTTACATAATCCACATACTCAAAAATCTCCGCTTAACACTGTAGTTTAAATCTTTGTTTAGCCATAAGATTCCTTATGGCTGTCTGCTGCAGGGGAACCAGGCATTCACCATTTCCAATGAGGTCTTGCTTAACCCATCAGGGTCTACTCAATTCCCACCATTTCCAGATAGATTTCACTGATTACTGCAGCCCACCAGACAATGAATACCCAAATCTCCTAAGTTTTTTTTTGACATTTTGAATTGACTACTTGGCTTTATATTGTTTGTTTATTTTTATGCACTTGTTAAATAATTATTAGTTTATCTGTATAAGTGACTCTTAACTTGGTGAGTATTAGGTCCAGTGCCCCATATTCTCTCTAAACTGGACATGATGGAAACAAAACAAAACAAATCTTTATGTACTTCAGATTTCTTTTGAATGTTAAGTCTCTGAGTTTCAAGATTTTCTTGTATACTTCTCTGAAATACAAATCATTAACCTTATGATTTATTTATTTCCTCTCAACTTTTCCAAAACCACAAAAAAAAGATATTATTGTTGCCATCCTTTGAATTCACTTATGCAATTAACAGGGAAAGTATAAATTACTATATATGGATTCTCTAAAAATATGCAGCCACAAGAGATTATCTACATTTTCAAGTAGAAGGTGTAATAGTATCAACAATTGATTACATTTCTATTACTAAATTATGGCCAAGGTTTTCCAGTAAACATTAGTCAAGATGCAAAATGTCATTAAGTTTCTCTTTTAATAATAAATACCAAATCATATTTCTTATTGCTCTTGGACAGTGATTAGTTGCAGGCTGCTTAAACAAAACTTAACAGGTGTCCAATGCCCAATTTTCCAGGTGCCCTATTTAATTCTTAGATGTGTGCAATGATCCACAGCTGCCATGCAACAGAATCAACTGAGAAATTCAATGAATATCTATTAATAAATTTCAATATGTAAATAGGTCTGAAGAATCCTGAAGATGGAACTTACCTACTCTCTAAGGAAAGGTTTCAGTTTTATCTAAAGCAAATTCAAGGACTTTTCCCATTTTCATTTCAATTTTTGAGAAAAGGAAAAACCAGTATCTTCAGCATATATGTTAGCATATATATTCTTTAACAATCCTAAAATAGTATATTTATAACAGTCTCTTGGGAAAATGAAAAAAAGACAATACATGGTTGCTGTTTGATTTCCAAACAAGATGAAATGAGAGATATTTAATTTGCAGAAATTTTATTCCAGTACCTCAGTGAGTTTGTAAATTTCCGTTGGAATAAATTGATCAATTGATAAATTGACAAGGTGAAGCTGAACTTTTTCTTTTTTAAACTTTGTTCAAAGGCCTAATAATACTAATATCAATCAAGTCGTCTTTTTCCCATGCACATCTGGAAACTAAGATGAGACGATTTTCCATTTTGCTATAGGAATAATTGTAGGAAACTCTGAAGGCCTGGAAAGAAAGTACATAATGCCTACAACAGAGGAAAGGAAAACAGTAGAAAGACTAATAAACCCTTAGTTGTAAGTAAATGGGAAGCTCTAGTGTTGCCTCAGTTTATTATTTAAAGTCTAATAAAATCTTTAAATAGTGAACACAATCTATTAATTTTGTAGTTTTAGTCTTTTGGGGACCCCAGAAATTTATGTTCTTGAATTGGTCTATTCCTGTGGGTGTGAACCTATTGAGGATGGGACCCTTGATTTGATTACTTCAGTAAGCTGTAGCCCACAGTGGGTTTTATAGATTGTGTGATAGAAGAATATGACAAATTTCCATAAAAGTTGGAAGGCCTCCCTGAGATTGTGCTGATAGGGCTTAGGCTAGATTACAAAAACAAGTTCACAGAGTCTAGAGGTGAGAATAAGAGGGGAGACAATATAAATGCTAAAAGGAATACTTACAAAGTGACTATGGGGGAGTAAGGGTGTCAAACTGGGAAAATAGTATGCTCTTATATTACTGGAGTAGCAGCCTCCAAATCTAGTCTTCCAGTGGCATTTCTTCCTCTTTCAGATTTTTCTTCTTATTGCAAAAAGAATGCATTTTCTAACACACAAAATGTACTTTATTATTCCATAAATCCCTCTTTGATTCCACAGCCGTTCTTGATTAACTCCTTGGCATGGCATACATGGCCATTTGAGTTTTGGCTCCTGTTTTAGTTTGGTTAGAGCTGCTGGGAGCAATGCACCAGGAATACTTTGGCTTTTATAGAGGGGATTTATTAAGTTAAAAGCTTAATGTTTTTAGGCTGTGAACACGTCCAAATCAAGGCATCATTAGAAATGCCGTCACCTAAGTTTGGCTTTAGTGATCCTGGAGTCCTTCCATGGGGCAAGCACATGGAAAGATCTGCTTCTCTTCTGGGCCTTTTTGCTTCAGCTTCTGGCTGCTCCATTTGCGGCTCCCTTTCTCCCACTTTCCTCTCTGAGCTCCCAGTCTCCTTCTTTCTATCTCTGCAGCTTTTCTCTGTGTGTCTGCTACTTTCAGTCCTCCAATTCTAAAGGACTCCAGCAAGATGCTTCAAAGTGCTACAGCTTCCATTTAAGTCTCTATATTTATTTTCACTACATCATTCTTTCCCTTGCCACATGTTCTAACCACGAAGACTACAGCTTACTAAATACATCATGACCATTTAACTAGAGCCATTGAATATTCTTCTCCTTTTGACTTCAGTTTGCCAATTTCTACTTGCTCTTAGGACTGTACATTCATTTCATTGGCTCCAAGACAGGAAAATGTTCCTAATTCCTTTCTCATCCTAGCCCAGCCTTTGTGTCATATTCCTAATTGAACTAATTTGCTTCTTATACATTATCATGTTGAATATATTACACTGTATTGAAACCACATGCATGTTTGTTTTTCTTCCACTAAATGATATGTTGTATAAGGAATGAATTTTGTTTAATTCATTATGTCCCTCCTACAACTATTGCTATGCGTAGAACATAGTAATCACTCAAGCACTATTTGCTGAAATAATGTAATTCTCCTTTCAACCTGCTACAGAGATATTTTAAAATAGATTAAATGGAACAATTGTGGACTTCATCAATGTCAGTGTTTATTGGTTTATTTGTTGCTGTTATTTGATCACCAACTCTTTATATTATTTATTAAATTTGTGATTGTGGAAGTGACCAAATACAAATATTAGTCCAAGTTCAATATTAATATGAAAAACAAAAATTGAAAATTAGTAAGTGAGTTGCTGTAGGGATATACTCTTTTACCATCTTTGAACATTTTGGGCCTTATTTTCAAAAGACAGGGGATGAAATAGACAATACTCAAAATACATTAAAACTATCAATTTGCTCTCAAGTAGTGTTTCTGTTACTGCCTTTATGCAATAGGGAATTCATTTAATTTATGCTAAGACCCTGCCACCTATAGGTGACTCTATTTCTCACCTGTAAGGCAAAAACAAATTTATGCTTTCAACTACTACTTTTAGAGGGGAAGTTTGTACTCCTAGATTATTTTTATAAATTTTTACCAATTGACATGTAATTTAGCTGAGAATAAGACATCATTTAATATGAGAGGAGATCCAAGATGGCAAAACAGGGAATGGCAAACTGAGCTCCTGCTCCATAAACTGTGGGAAGATAGGCAGGCTAATCTGGCAGAGGGGATCATGCAGGACAATGGGACAATTGGAGAGAGAAGCTAGAGAGGGATTATTCAACTGGCTAGGGGATTGGGAAGCAGGCTGATTGATTTGCCTGGAAGAACAGTGCTCAGTCATCTATGAGATTGAGGAAGAAACCCAGGGATCAGGGGTGCATCCCCATGCCCAGCAGGCTCCTGAGGTGGGGAACTTGTGGAAAAAACATGTGTGGGGAGTGACACCCAGCCAACTCAAGGATCTAGAGAAGTGGTGGGGAAGAGATATAGGACTGGTGGATGGGCTCTCAGCCATTTCCCAAGAAAAGGAGAAACACCAGACATTGCGGAAGCAGATCCAGGAAGAAGGAAAGAGGAAGCTAATCAGGTGGGCTGTCATACCCACCTGCCCTGGATGAGAGAGGAAATGCTTTAATGAAGGGGTGGGCTGACAGGTGCCCAACAGCCCAGTTGAGAGAGGAGCTGGAAGAGGAAGCAGGCAAGCTATTCGATGCCCAACCATCTTGAAGCAAAAGGGAGCAGGGACAGGCAATGTGTGAGCTGCCAGATTCCCAAACAGCCCAGAAGAGAAGGGAGCCAGAGAGTGATCCACCGAGTGTCAGACACCAGCCAGCTCCCTGTGGGAGGGTCAGTTGTGGTACAAGCATCCTCATGAAAGAAAACTTAGACTGAGATTTTTTTTGCTTTTTTATTTTTATTTGTTTTGATTACTTATTCCTTTTTTTCTCCTCTTCAGCCAGATACCTTACTTGCAGAAGACAGTCTACAGGGTGATTGATTGCTGAGCACTGGCAACATGAGAGATTTGCTAGTGGCCACAGAAGGAGGCCAGTTTGTCTTAATTTTTCCCTTTGTTTCTTGTTCCCTTTTTCTCCATATTTTCATTTTTTCTTTATTTTTAAAGAAGTTTTGGATTACGTAAAATTTACATGAAAAATATAGAGGATTCCCATATTCCCCACCACTCCCCTCATATTTCCCCCAACTAATAATGTCTTTCATTAGTGTGGTACGTTTGTTATAACTGATGAACAAATAGTTAAGCATTGTTGCTAACTATGGTCTATAATTTAAATTATGATTTACACTTTGCACCATACAATGTTATAGGTTTTGACAAAATGTTTAATGGCCTGTATCCATTATTGCAATATCATGCAGAGAACTTCTAGGGTAAAAAAAAAAAAAAAGAAAAAGAAAACTATATTACACCTATTCTTCCCTCTCCCTTCCTTCAAAATCTCTGCTAACCACTGTCTTTATATCAATGTTACAGGTTCTACCATTACAAGAAAAATCATACTTTTCCAAAGTTGCTTGCCCTCTTATGTTTGTTCATTCCTCAGTCTTGAGGATTTGGGTGTGGTGATGCACAATCTGCCTCCAACTAAGAGGGGGCTTAGATCCCATGGGGGAGATGGATGGAACTATATTCCTTGGAGTTGTAAATACTCTCTGTTTTTTGGATTAGGTGTTGTCCATCATCGTCATTTTATTAATAGTCCTAGGCAAATCTGATGAACTGGAGAGTAGGTGTTGGCTGAAACTCTGCTGAGATTAAGGGCTTAACTAGCCCTTGAGTAGCCCAAAGATTTAAGTCTCTGGGACATATATTTAACTGGTGCCATGCTAATTATAAGTTCAAATAAAATGGACAAAAGAACCATGTATAGGAAAATTATGAATGAGTCTAACTCTGCTACATTGGGGAGATAGGTTATCATATATTCTGAGGTAAGCCCTACAGACTGGGTGATGATTTGCTGGGGTTGAATGCCCTGATTATAGTGTGCAGGCATCTCCAAAGCCTTCAGGTTTGAGGCATTGTTTTCTATGGAAGTCAGAGAGATCTTCCAAAGACATACATATGTTTAACCTCTGGAATGAAATCCTGACTCATGTTTGAAAACTCAGCACAAAAACTCATTTGTATTTGCTACTTCCCCATTTATTCAGGGTCTTTTTCCAAATGCATTGCTAACTGGCATTTGGTAATAATCAATCTGTGCCAGAGAGGCCCATCCCCAATTATCATGTCCCATGTGAGATGAAAGGCAATGAGCTTATATGCTGAATTTGGCTTAGAGGCCATATCTGAGTAACAAGGAGATTTTCAGGAAGTAACTCTTAGGCAAAATATTTGTCTAGGCTAAATTTTGATTTTTATAAGAATAAGGTTCATAATTACAAGTATTAATATAATATTATTAATAACATTAATAGGATATTTATAAAGGACCATTCTTAGGATCCACTACCAGGGCTAGGATGAAATTTGAATTATAGGCATTCTGAATCCATAAATCAGGGAAATCACTTACCCTGGACATACTAAGCAAACTGTGACTTAAACATAACAGTAATAGGTAGCATTTACATGGTCTTAAGATCTAACAGCCTTTCCTTTTTCTGTGTCTACACGTGTTAGATTATTTCATAATAATGATAAATCTTTTTGAGGGTTAGAGTCCTCTATATTTTACAGACAAGTAAAGTGGAGCATGGAGAGGTCAAATGAAATATCCAAGAACATATGGTCAGTGAAGAATGAAGCTGAGACTGAAACACAAGACCTAGGCTGGAGTCAGTGAAACTGCCATTACCAACTGCCTTGAAACTGCCATATACTAACCCATTTTTCAGAGTAGACACTCCTTTACTGGTTTGCAGAAATTTTTAAAAGTTTGTTCTTCACTTTTGTTCAAATGCCCACCTCCTCATTTTCATTCATAAACGACTTGCTGCATCCTGAGATATGTTACTGTTTCTTCTCTCCCTTGCAGCACCTACCAAAGCTGGCTCTGAACAGTTCTAACCAGGGAGCATGCTAGGATTCCATTTTAAGATGAAGCTTACCTTAAAATGAAGCCTACCATAGTCAGAAGAGAGGTTTGGGAGAAAGAAATATCCCATCATAGTTAGTTATCAATCTCTGTATTTTTTCCTCTCTCCCACAAAAAACAGCACCTTTTTTGAGGACAGGGAAATGTTTCAATTCATTTTTATTGTATAATTTCATCTCTCTCACCAAAATATGCTTCTTTGATACCATGTTTTTCTTGTTGCCATGTTTAGATTCAAACTGAGCTCACAGAGCTATGCTATGTCAGTGATTATGTCACACAAGGGTTACTGGAAGCCTTGGCACTCACTCAGCTCCCAACTGCTCCTCTGTGAGGTTGTTAATCTCAGATCTCCCTGTGGGATAGTGGCTTTGGCTGTAAACTGACAGATATTAAATACTAAATCAGATTCTACTCTTCAGGAAATGTTGAGACAGCACTTACACCTAGGACAAGTGATAAAATCTTGAGAAACTATTCTTTTAGGTTCACATTCACCAGATGAGATGAAACAACAATATGGGAGAAAGAGAGCTTTCTCTAAAACTTTAAGTTAGAATGGAAGGAAAGTTGTCTGACTGATGGGAGCTGGAAAATGAGGGGTCTGGTTCTCCCTGTCCAGATTTCCCATGATTTCTCTGGGTCCTGATTTATCATGGGCCAGAACAAAAATTAAGGATTTGTGGTAAGGTGATAAAGCTTACTGAGGCTTTTGATGAGAAAGTACTTTTTGTTACTTAGTAGAAAATTAACAAAATATCTTAATATGAATGAATAGATGAATAAATGAGTGAGCAAATACAAGAATTCTTAGCATGAGGGATTTCCAGATTTGACTCAGAAAATTTATCCAATTATGCATTCCAAGATCTAAATGTTTTGTGTAGATAAAAAGGGAAGAAATGGGCATGGGGGCAGAGATTTGTGGGACAGGGGAACAGGGTGTTTAGAAAGATTTTTACTTCAGTGTAATTGTTATTACATTTTCTAATGAGATTGTATTTTTTGAGGAATTTAGGAAAGCAATACAATTGAGATAATCTAATAAGGGCATGGTAATAAGACCTTCTTTAAAGGAAAAAGCAATTTTTATATTAAACTGTTGCTCGGTTTAAAATGCTAAAAAAAAAGAGGTATAACTGTGAGAACTAATGCACAGTATATAAGTTAATATCTTTCTTTAAACATAATTTATTTTCCATATGCCTTCCCTTAAAAGAAATTTGGAAACACATTTAAAAAGGTGACCATTTCTCCTATTTCAGTGTTTGCATTCTGGGTTTGCTAAGAAAATCACTTTCATAAAATACTTCTTTAAAGAAGTAACATACTATTGGGAAAGTTCAGGCATATGAAGTAATTTCAATGTTACAAATGAGAAAATCATTTTGAATTTAAAAATAGATACCAAAATTTATATATATATATGTGAATCTATAGTTGTAAACATAAAATCTCAATATTTATTACACTGTTTTCAAAGAGTAAAAATGTGTGCAATACGGTGATAACTTATCACAGGCTCCAATCTCCAGGACCAGCAAGATTCAAAGGGTATCAGAGATGTCTTCTTCAACTTCCACTGAGAAGACCATTATTTCATTGACATATGGGTCTGCTTCAGAAAGTCAATGGTCAGGTGAAAATATTTTACCAGAGTGCACAGAGTTGGGGGTGTAGCTGTTGAGGGGCAAACCAAAACCACATATTCACCAGTGGGAAAACCACTCCGGATCTTTGAAGCTGAGCTTTCTCAAAAGAGCACCATTGGGTTTCTCCCCAGTCTAATCAACACCGAGTCCTTGCTCAGCTCCTGAAAGCCCTTACAAGAGGAACCTGAGACTTGCATTCCTGAGCTCACTGTAAAAGTGGAGGAATATGAGAGGCCCTGTGCTGTTACCCCAGGCAGGCTGGTTACCAGGCCGCATGGCTTTCATTGTGTGGCTTGTTGCCACATGTTCCCCTCCATGGAGGTGTTACTTGGCACATGAAGAACATGAAGTGAAGGAGGGATTCAGGTGCCACATCCTCTTTGAGGAGATGCTGTAGAGGCAGAAATCCTGCTGAGAACAGCGCCATCCCAGATGGTACCACCAACTGACCCAGTGAGTCCTGAAGGCCAACATGAAAAAAGGAAATGAAAAAGAAGGAAGAAATCTGTTGCTGCTTACAGGAAAATTCAGAAATACAGAAACAAGAACTCATTACACAGCAGCAAGAGCTGTCAAAGGTTGCAGAGTTAGGAGGCCTAGCTTTCCTCTTTAAATAATAATTCACAGAGATTTCTGTTACTCAACTGCTATAACTCTTTCATTCCAATGATTATATAACATCAGGGTGTTATGTGACTGTACCATAAATTATTCTCCACTGGTGCCCACTACAAGATTAGGGGAAGGGGGACAGTAATCACTGCAGGGAGACTGAAACTCACTAGCAGTTATTTTAACTTACCAGCCTCTTTCTCCAGCTCCTTCCTGGAAGCTGCGTTGTGTTCCACTAGTCGCCAGAATTTCAAAATTGTTGATTCAGTTTCTGACAGTTCAATGGTTGTTTTGGTGGAAGGACTGATTCCTGGAGCTTCCCACTTTTCCATCTTCCCCACCATCTTTTAAGCATGTTTTACTTCTTGACTCCTTGTACATGTCCTGGAAATGAATCCAAGATAATTCATATTTACTATTGGGTAAGTTGTCTATTATTATTCAAACCTAAATAATTATATCAAGTTATATAACTATATATACTCTATTATGCACACATATATAAATATGCATATACATGTATTCAAATACATTCATGTATTTGTTATTGTCCTAACCAAATGGGCTCATTTTATAATATATATGTTACCCTGTATCTTGATTTTCTCCATATATAATACTTGATAGAGCATTCTCTTTTTCAAATGCTATTGCTCTCTTTCACTCTAAAAATTTTTTCAAAGCTGCATGCTCAGTCTTTAGCACAGAGTCTAACACATCATTAGAGTTCAATTATATCTGACAAAATAAGTAAATGATAGATTTGCTTATTCTGTATTATATGTTATAATCTTCCATCCTGCCCCTCATATTTTCACTTCTAAGCCCCTATGCCAAGCAAGCATCTAATTCTTTTTTCTTTCTTTCTTTTTTTTTTGGTGATTCTAAAAGCTTTTATTGAGCATTGTCAAATTTGTAGGCTTCATAAGGATGGACATCAGATTTATAATGCTCTTCTAAATGTGCTACCATAGATGTGACATTCTTTTTTTTTTTATTGTTCGTAAAAATCAAGATTTTCACAGTGCATACTAATATTTGTAAAATGATATATAAATACATATGCATATATGTGCATTTTCTTACATAAATGTTATTTAATATATATATATTTTAAAGGTGCTTAGATTACCTAATTATTACTCAGAAATTACAGGGATTATTAGTGAGCTCCTCTTTGGAATCTGTGCTCCTGAGAGTGACAGAGTCAGACTCAAATAAGTCCTCCCTGCACATGGTCCATCAGTCCCTTCTATTCAAACCTATATATTATGCTTGAGATTTTAGGTGTACTTCCAGAGACTGGAGCCTCTGGCCTACCTATGTGCCAGCTGTGCCTGCAACCTCGGTGCAGCTGCAACCCCTACTCTATAGCTCAATGGACTCATCCAAGTCACCTGGAGAGGAGACGACAATGGGCAACGGCCATCTCAGTGAATGGAGAGGGTCTGCAGCTGCAGGCAGGATAATCCCATCCATCATATCCATGGAATATAAACCTTCTCTCACTTGGAGGTGGAATGGGCATCTAATTCTTAAAAGTGACCAATTCCCTCTAAATTACTTCATTTCATTCTTCAGTAAAAGACTAACTTACAAACACAAATATGATCATATTATTTTGCTGCTTCAAATATTTTAATGGATTTATACTAACATTTTTCTGTGAATCCCTAATATTCTGAACATAAAATTTCAGTGCAAATATTTATATTTATTTAAAGTAAAATTGATACCCATAACCAAATTGAAAGTTGGTAAATCACAAGACCTCTCAGAAATAAAGAGCTTTAAGGATTCACTTGCTGTATATTCTCTAGAGTATAGACTAGAACCACCAAAATCCACAAATGAGAAAGGCATCTGGAGTAAGGCATGTTTGGGTACTTTTTGAGATATTTAGAAGGATGACTGAATTAAAGGACATAATCTGTTCTATTTGCATCTCTGGATGTACCAAATTAAAGGGAAAGCATTTTGTATAAAGGGCCAGATCTTGAATCGACTGTTTTTTGAGGTCCTGGGCCAGGGATATAACCTGGGACCTTGAATGTGGGAAGCCTATACTAAACCATTGAGTCATATCCTCTCCCCTGAGTTGGTTTTTTCATGTTTGCTTTATTTTTGTTTGTTTGTTTGTTTGTTTGTTGTTTTGTTTTGTTTTGGAGGCAACAGGGATGAACCCAGGACCTCATATATGGGAAGCAGTCACTCAACCCCTTGGGCCACATCCACTCCCTAGATTTTTCATGATTGACATGCAAATTAATCAGGATGCATTGCTTGAATTACATGATTCCTGAAATCATCGTCTTTAAAAAGGTTGCTCAACATCAAAAATTTGTTTTTTTCTCATGACAGCTTCTTCAATAAAGTATTGTCTTCACTCATTTTTCCAATCTAATTTGGTTCCAGTGAGTAATGGAGAAAATGTTTAACATGACTTCCTTTATTTTTCAATGAATTTTTCATCAGAAGATAACCATTTAATATGACAACAGATATTTCAGGTAGGTAGTACTCTGAGGGTAGGTGAGTAATTGTGAACATATTTCTTTTGATTTAAAATGCATATATAATTGTCAATGGGAAATTTGTCTCATCTTAACATTCATGGACTGATTTTTCTGTGTCCACATCAATGGTAGGGACAGAACAATCATAGAGCTAATGTAAATGCTAACCTTGGTGGAGTTCGGTGATACAATCCCTCAGGAATTCATATCTGAACTAGGAATGAAAGAAAATGTGTATGGAGTGAGAAGGTATGTTTGTGGATTACATGTGAAAATGTGCTTAGTATATATATGGAAACACTGTTCCATTGGTTTTTGTAGTTTGGTGAAGGAATGTAAAGGATCAATCTCTGGAGGTCTAGTGGGAACTTTAACTAATATTGAAGACTAAAAGAGATGTAATGTTTATATTTTGGGAGAAAGGTAATATTCTGAAATATACTCCATTTTAGGTGTATGTAATTAAGCATGTAATGATGATAGCTCAGAGAAGCATTCCAAAGAAATGGTTTGTTACTTTCAATTCAGAGATAGGGATGGAAGAAAGTAAGATCAATTAAATGTGTAGTCATGTCAGGATAGTGGATAAAAGGAGAAAAGAGGGGATAGGATTTAGTTTTATGATGTTTCAATAATATATTGAGCTCTTTTTGCAGTGGATAAGTGGAAGGAGTAATACAGTATTCTGAAAACAGGAGACTAAGATGTCAGAGAAAGAAATAAAAAGCAAAGGACCCCAAAGTGGGTCATGAGTCAATTATATAAGCTGCCATGATAAGATGGATTGTGAAGAGAGGGAGAGACTTCTGGTAAAAGAGATTCAATTTATTATCAGTTTATAGTTACCAACAAAACAGGAGAGTTAGAGTTCAATTGGATACATTGAACTCAGCCAGTGGTACCATGACTTTCCAATTTGGTAGGACAGAAATAGTAGCCAATGTGTGTGAACACAAGAACTATTAAAAAATATTATGGTATGAAAGGGTAAGTGACCAAATTTTATGATCCATCTGTTTAGCAGGAGGTGATTCAATCTTTTGAAAGTGATGGGCAATGTGAGAAGGTATGAAATTCAAAAGACATGGAGAAGATTTGACATGTTTGTGGAGAATAGTGGAATTATTTAATTACCAATACAGTATTACTACAGTAGAGTTACCAGATACTTGATAGCCACTAGTGTGACACTGTTTGTGCCTGGAACAATATCCCAATCATGTGCGCAATTAGATGCCATCATAGAAAATTGTAAGTATGTGGAGTGTTTATTTGTAGACATAGAAATAGTAGGATGGACATAAGAAAAATCAAAATTTTGGTCTTGGCACGTATCTGTTGAAGTGAGTAAATGTGGATTAAACTATACTGAAATAATGAGGATAGAGACAGTATAGTGACTGATATTTGGCAAAGGGGTTCAATGCACTGGAAGTTTCCATGAGAGAGATAAATTTGGGCATGGGAAGCAATCATATAAGCAAGCAAAAAACAAAAACAATGCTGTAACCACAAGCTGTGGTCCCTGGTTATTGATGTGACAAGGTACTTTCCAGGGTAAACCTAGGTATGGTATGTAAAGCTCCAGAAATTTAAGAATGGCATAAAGGCAAAGCAAACCTCAATTTCTAGGTTTGTCGTTTTATAGCCATGCAATTTTTTCATGGTACTAAAATTTTCTGAACTTCTTATCATGTCCTTTTTCATTAATAAACCATAAATATTTTGTCATAAATAAACCATAATCAGTAAAATTATTTTGAGAATAATGTAAGTGAATCTATGTCACATTTAATACATCATTTTCCCTTTTTTTCTAGATTTCAGATACAAAGGGGTGTTTTCTTCTGTTTATAACACATTATCATTTTGCCCATGAAATATAATTATTAACAAAGTGTTAAGGTGGAACTTATAGTTAATAAATGATTAATGCAAGGATGTTACAATTAAAGATGATTAATATTGGACAAGATTTCAGTAACCATTTTCCTAAAATATCAACTAGAGGAAATAGGTACCTTCCTGTACCCACCCATTCTCTGTTTTCTGAGCCTCTTTATCTTATGAGTTTTGTGGCACATGAAAGAACATTACAACCGATATAATATGTTACTTTCTGATGAAGAGAGTTTAAGGACTAGAAATGGAGGATGAATGATATTAATACCTCAAATGTTCTAAGTCCTTAATTGATTAACTCCATCATGAATTGCACTTTTAATTTTCATGAATGGGATCAAAGTCTTTTGGTGATTTATCTAAAAGTCAGAATTCAGGGAGGGATATTTCAAGAAATCCCATGTGGAGAAACCAAAATGATTTGGAACAAGTATATAAAAAAGTGCAGGAGTTGGGCAGAGCAAGAACGGAGTGAGTGTCCAGCAGACTGATAAACAGCTGGTTCATAAACCAAAATTCCTTAAATCTGAGAAATCCCACAGAGTTTGTTTATATGTGCAGACCAAAATCCACATGTGGCCTGAGTTAGGGATACCTATGTTTTGTAATCAGGGAGAAAGTATAAAATTCACAACACTGTGGGATAATTAGCATATAAAACAATGGTTTTCATATTCATATCTGTAACATATCTGTATAAATATCTTATATTTTAGCAACAAGAGCCATAGTCATCTCTTATTACATTGGGAGATGACAGTCTTCCAACTGTTTTTCTGAAGCACACTGTGTATTTCTGTTGATTGGGTGCAGGTATACTTCCAGGTGAAAGGGTATTTATAACCCGTGCCTCTGGAAATTGTGGACAAGTCTTGAATCTCATGGCTTCTTTCCCCATAGTCAGCATTGCCTCCTTTGTCCTCTGCCTGTTCCTGAGAGTGAAAAATGATAAGAATACAGCTGATCATCAAAGAGTTGACAATGCATATCTGGTGAGTAGGAATTGCTTTTTCTACTGAAATTACATCTCTATTGTCAGAACATGAGCAGATTTCTCCTATTACACTATCTATTCTAAGTGCACTCAGTAGGCATTCAAGGATCTGAGAATGACTCAAGTGTTCCCATTACTCTGGGATAATTATGATGGGTCAGCAACAGATTAAGAAAAAATCTCCTTCCAGTATTTACACTAATTTGTTCCAGCCTCCATTAAGGCTTTGTTTTCAGAGAATAGAAGGAGCCCATGGCCTTGGTGAGGAAATATTTCATCATTAAGCTTGTAAGTGGTAGTAATGGTTTTAGGATTGTGGTGAAAACATGTGATAGAGATGAGTAAGAGCACAACTTGACACTCCAAATGGGATGTAGATATTTGAGCAGATAAGTTCATTCAATCCAGTGTTAAATGTGCTGTGGTAAGTATTGCATAGTGTTCAAGGGAGCACAAGGGAGGGTTAAGCAAGGTATGCCATGAAAAATAATTTATTTTCTCTAATAGTAAGTATATTAAATTGTATATAGATACTGTTGCATTTTGAAAAAAATGTTTGAAATTCTTATCACCACTTTGTCCCTAATCAACCATCTCCCTCTTTGTAAATAATGTTTGTGCAAATTTGATAGGTGGAAGCAATGAATAAAGGAATATTTTTCATTTGATTTTGGCTGTTCATAGAGGAAAAGAAGTTTAGCAGTTGCAGCAAAATTTTAGATTTGGTGAAAATTGTTGAAGAACTGGACAGATCAGAAAACATTAAGAAGTTAACTCTATATTTTATCTGAGAATCAAGGAGAAGATAAGATAGAAAATGATAATTAGGATTTGGAGGTCTAAAGTAAAATTTAGAATGGCCTCCTAAAGTCAGGAAGAGTAAGGCCAGGATTGTAATAGAGTATAGCATTTTTAAGGGTCCCTGACTTGTTCTATTAAACTGCCTAATCCTATCTCTTTTAATCACACAACAACTCATGTGATATCGCTTATAATGGAACATTATGTATTCAGCATGTGAATGTCTCTGTAAGTATATCCAATATACAGATACTAGGTCATCATTCATAATGTTCTGACTGTAAATTCAAACATAATTAGAGTTTCTCTCCACATAGCCCCTCCATTCCTCAGGATGACACCTAACTCATCTTTCTTTCATATTAGTGTGGATATTAGTGTGGAAAGTAGTGTGGATTTCTTTTTAAAAATGCTGTTTAACCTCTGTGTAAACATAATTTTCCCTTTATGCAAATTTGAATGTCTCTGATATTTTAGGAATCAGTGACCTTCAAAGATGTAACTATAGACTTCACCCAGAAAGAGTGGACCATGATGGACACAGTCCAGAGAAAGCTGTTCAGAGAAGGGATGCTGGAACCTATCAATCATCAGGTTTCTATTGATGAACCTCCAAAATTCTATCTATCTATCTATCTATCTATCTATCTATCTATCTATCTATCTATCTATCATCTATCCATCATCATCATCTATGTAACTCTCTGTCAAATGTATCCAGTTTACCCTTTAACTATTCAACAAGAATCTGGAAGAGCTTTCTCATATGCCACTCCAAGGTCTGCCCTTATCCTTTCATAAAACTTAAAAGTATCTGGAAAAAAATTTGATTCTTCACTTATTAACTGACATTTTTTTCACACCACTGAAATCTAATCTTCCAGACTAAAATTTCATGTCTTTCTTGCTACACAATCTCCAATACACAGAACTGTGTTGAGAACTGAATGAAATTTATTTAAATGGATAAATAAACTGATTAATTATTATTTAATAATTATTATGCTTTAGGGCCTATGTTGGTAGTTCACAACACAGTTGTAAAATAATCAGGATACACTTTCCATATATAACTATTTGGATTTGGTAGACCTTATGTTCATTGGATTCTTTTTAAAAATACTGTTTAACCTCTGTGTAAACATAATTTTCCCTTTATGCAAAGAAAAAAGTTGCTGTAGTCTGTCAACCTTGGCATGGGCCTCAATGACCACAGAGACTTAAGGTTTTATGGCATATGGTCAGTCATCCTTTGCTATTGAAGGATTGTCAATATGCTGTGTTCAAGGTGTCCTTCCCTGTTTTGACCTTCAATGTTCACTTTATTCTTCATCATAGCCTGCCCTGGACTTGAAGATAAATGCACTTTTATTAGCAGATAATTCTAAATCCATTGCATCTGTTTCATATAAATAGGGTGTCAACTCTGCAAATCAGATGTGATTTCTCAGTTGTAGCAAGAAACGGAACTGTGGGAAGAATTATTAGAATTTCTCCAGGTCCAGAGACCAGGTGAGCTCCAGGAATCTGTGTGTTCACACAAGAAGGGGCTTGGTCAATAAATAAGTAGATGCTTGGAAATATCATCAAAAAATGCCATTCAGTGAGTGATATTCCCTTAAATGTTGGCATGGAAAAAGAGCAATAATCCTATAATGATTTTTATTATACCTCACATGTACTAATCTCTATTCAAGTACCCATCTGATATTGTCTTTGGCTTCAGGCAAAGGAATATTAATGTACTCATTGCAGTTAAACTTTCACATAATGTCTACTGCCATGGTCCTCCTCTTTGAGGTTTATCTTCACTTTACTTCCAAATATCTAATCTTCATTTTATTTCCCCTTATTTTAATCCTAAAAATACTTAAACTCTCAATTTTATAAAGGGAGATTCTAATCCCTATAGTATTCCTTAATGTGACATCCTTTCACCATTCCCTATCTTTTATTAACAATATTGAAATATATCACAGTAACATTTGGGTTTCTCAGATGTTTGTAATTCTGTTAATTCCATTCTAATAACATTGGTTCCCCTCTCCAATCATTTCAGACCGGGAATCTGACTTTTTTTTACACTTTTAAAGAAGCTTTAGATTACATAAATATTACATCAAAAATATAGGGAATTCCCATATAACACACCTATCCCTCTCCCACAATTTCCCCCATTAACAACATATTTCATTAGTGTGGTACATTTGTTACAATTGATGAACACATATTGCAGCATTGAAACTAAGTATGGTCTATAGTTTTCATTATGGTTTACACTGTGCACTGCACAATTTTATAGATTTTGACAAAATGCATAATGGCTTGTATCTTTCATTGCACTATCATGCAGGACAATTTCAATGTCCCAAAATTGCCCTATGTTACAACTCTATTTCCCTCTCACTCCCTTCAGAACCTCTTGTGAACACTGACTTTACATTAATATTACATATTCTTCCATTACTAAAATAATAATAAATTTAATTTATTCCATACTTGCCATCCCACCTTATGTTTGTTCATTCCTCAATCTTGAGGATTTTGGCATGGTGATCCCCTCTCTGGATTGGATTGAGAGGAGTTTTAGATTACAATGGGGCAGATGGATGAAACTGTCTTCCTTGCAATTGTAGATACTGTTTCTTGAAATGGGCATTTTTCATCATTATGCTTTTGTTTGTTGTCATAGGTGAGTCAAATGAACTGGAGAGTAAGTGTTGCCTGCAACTTTGCTAGATACTGGGCTCACCCAGCATATGAACAGCAAGAAGATATAATTCTCTGGGAGGAATAAAAGGGACAGAAAAACCATGTGTGGGATAATTGTAAATGAGACTAACTCTGATACATTGGGGAGATAGTTTATCATATATTCCAAGGTAAGGCTCACCAAAGTGGTGCCCTTTTCTGGGGTTGTCTGCTCTGCCTATACTGTTTAGATGTCTATAGACCCCTCAGGAGCATCCTTATTTGAGGATCTGTTTACTGTGGCAGTCAGTGTAATCCTCTTGAGGAGTGCATAAGTGTAAAGGCTGTAATGATCTTCCATCTCATTTTGAAATCTCTTTGACATAAAAACTCATTTGTATTTAATATTTCCCCTTTTTGGTCTAGGATTTTACCAAATGCATCACTTGGCACTTGGTAATAATCACCTGGTGCTAGGGAGGCTCATCCCTGGGAGTCATGTCACACGCTGAGCAGAAAGTAATGAGTTTATATGCTGAGTTTGGCTTAGAGAGAGGCCACATTTGAAGATCAAGGAGGCTTTCAGAAGGTAATTCTTAGGCAACATATATTACTAGGCTAAGCATCAATTTCACAAGAACAGTGTTCATAATTATAACCACGAATATCAAGGGCTTGGCATATTGGTCTGTCCTCCTTTTCTAGGCACTGCTCATGTGCTCTGGAGATTCGTATACTGTATTAGAGAACATAGCAGGACTCCCCAGGATGAGAAATCAATATTCTGTCAGTTGTTGTGTGGGTCTTCACCAACCCAGACAACATACCATGACCAAATGAACATATTCATATTCCACGGAGGTATGCCATAGTTATACCGCTCCCCACTAATTCCCCCACCACTGATGACCTGCACCAGTGACCCTCCCCTTCCACAGTTTCTACGCTTCTGCAATCCAAGACCTCCCAAAAATCAAAGCCAAGAATTAATAATGAAATAACATAAATTAAAATAAAATAAATGTAAAAATTAAAAAAAAGTGCACTGTGCATTTCATTGCCTTAATTTCTGTCATCTTTTAGGTATACAGACAATTTCTTCTGTATGTTACCCCAGTGTTTTATTTTTTCTTACTTTATTTTCCAAGAAGTTTTAGGTTACAAAAGTCTCATAAACTATCTAGGAGAATCCCATATACCCCCCTCCCCCCATATCCTTCCCTATCTATAACATCCTACATGAATATGGTACATTTGATAAAATTTATGAACAAATATCAAGCATTGCTGCTAACCATTGCATTGGTTTATATTATGCTATTCATTTTATACTGTATAATTTTATAGATTCTGACAAAATGTATAATGACCTGTATCTATCAATGCAAGATCATGCAGAACAATTCCAATGTTCCCAAAGTATCCTGTATTTCAGTCATTTTTCCCTCTCCTTTCCCTCAGAAAGTATGGCACCACTAATTTTAAATTATTGAAGAATAAGGTTCATATTTACATGCATTAATATTGAAGGCTTTACTTACTGGTCTGTTTCTTTTATTAAGCACTGCCTATGTACTTGAGATTCTTGGCCCTCTATTTGAGAATGTAGCTGGACTTCCCAGGATAGGAGTTTAATATTTTCTTACTTATTGTGTGTGTCTCCACCCATTGAGATGACACTCTATGACAAGATGAACACATTCATATTCCATAGAAGCATGCTTCAAGTGCACCCTTTCCCACATATTCCCCCACTATCAATGCTCTGCACCAGTAAATCTCCCCTACATATTTACCAAGAGAACAT
>JAQZBX010032496.1:0-25837 GCA_029593785.1 Cabassous unicinctus
AATCCATCTAAGAGTTTTTTCTGTCTATTCTATGGCCATCTTTTTCTCTCTGTCTCCCTCTGCATCTCTGTATCCTTGTCTCTCTTTCTGTCTCTATGTGTGTGCCTCTGTCTCGCCTACTTTTTGTCTCTCTGTCTGAGTGTTTGTGTCTCTCTCTACTTTCTCTCTCTCATGCTTCTTTGAGCTCCACCCCACACTCACAGCCTTTTCAGACTTGGACATAAAACATTTTTCTCTTTGCCCTCGCAGTTTAATACTGAGAACGGCTGCTCCCTGATCGCAGCAATGGGAGAAATGGTTCCTCTGCAGCACCCCAGCGGGAAAAAGAAGAGCACTGGCTTCCTCCGGGCAGAAGAAATGCTTTAATTGTCTTGATGGCCCAATCAGGCTACTAGAAGATTAAAGTGCACTGAAAATGCAGGACGCTTTACAAACCATTGGGCCAATGCTCCCCTGCACCAGGGCGGGCTGCAGGAGCGTGCAGCCCACACAGTGGTACAGGGTCCCACGCTCTGGTTTAATGCTCTGCTGTCATAATTTTTTAACAAGGGGCCCTGCTCTATATTTAGGATATCCGTCCTGAGGCATCCTATTTCCTACTGGAAAGGTGCGTTTTTAAATGCTTCTTTATTTGGGGGGATTGGGGTGGAGGAGCATGTGGTTGGCCCTATGCCTGTTTCGGTTCCCTTAGCTCAAATGCCTACTTGTAAGGTTAACGCTGTGTGGCTGATTGGCAGGTATAGTCCCAGGGACTGATGTTTGGTCAGTTATGGAGAGAGAAAGTTTCCACGGAGAACTGTGTGGTGCACTTGGTGGAAGGTATCGTCATGGCAGGTAGAAAGATGCTGAGAAATTCTGAACAGGGGAGAGGGCGCAATAAAAAGAGAGATTCACAAGAAACTCCCAGGGGTGAACCTGTTGTGTCTAGAAGGAAGAGACAAGAAAGGCCGTTTCTTCCGGATTCTACCTTTTCAACTGAAGCCACAAGGCTCCTGCCACATACTCAGCAGAGGCTTTTTTTGTTTGTTTCCTACTGCTTACTCTGAAATCTTCCTGAGCTGTTGCAGAGAGAGCGCTACATCATCACAACTTGTTTTATTACAATGCCATGTCATCTCATCTATCTCCTGTGCACATCAGGTTGACGTGGTGTGGTCTGTATATGAGCACATGTGGATATATATTATCACAAACACCATGAACAGCATCTATTGAGAGCCCACTGCCGTATTCCATGCTCCAAGCAGACAGGCGAGCAGAGCACACACGCAACAATCTAATAATGGGGGGAAAAATGACACTCTTTCTATTTAATTCAACTTGCAGGAAAACAAAACAACAGAAAAACTACTTGATATTTCCTTCCCATGCCTGCTGTATGGTGGCAAGAAAGACCTCTAAAGAACATGAAGCTCTTATCTTCTTTCATTCCCCAAAGAATAATAGATCAGTCAGGGCTCTGATGCTGCTTTAATAATGTACAATTTACAATTCATTGGTTACCAAGCACTCCCAGTATAATTAATTTTACAGACCTGTTCAGCAAATCCACACGATTTTGTATATTATGGGGAGGAGGGTCCAACAGGGAGAGGATCTGGGAGGAAAGGACGAAGAGGCCACTTCCTCTCCTCTTTCTTATCAAAGCAGCTGGATTCTGCACCAGCTGGGCAGATTGGAGGGCAGCTACCACTCTAGCAGAGGGTGCATTTGATATAACAAATGCCTCCCCCAAAAAGTCTTGGAATGCAACGACTACAGTTCTGTGTGTACTGCATTCAGGCTCCTGGGAAGAGCACACCAAGGCAGGGGTTCTTAACCTTTTGTTCCACGGACCCCTCTGCCAGCCAGGTGAAAACCACGGACCCCTTCTCAGAATGTAGCAGCAGATAGTTTTATGACACTCAACATCAGCATGTCTTTAAATTTTAGGATTATTCAAAATTCAGTTTTACAACTTTCCCATAATTTCAATACCTGATAATCTAACACGGTTCAACATCTGTTCAAACGGTCATTTTCGGCAAACATTTAGAAATCCGAGTTTTCCCACGGCATCATAAAACCATCTCCGCCATCCTTACCAACCTTTTTGCAGGCAGTTATCCACTGCACTCAGAACATGCTACATCAAAATAAATCATACTAAGTCCACACTTTACTGTGTATTATTTAATAAATATCATACCCGCACAAACACGTCCCCACAATAATGGTGCTTTTTTTTTTTTTTAATTTTCAATTCAAGCCACGGACCCCCTGAAATCTTCCCGTGGACCCCTAGTTAAGAATCCCTGCACTAAGAGAACCTGGCGGCTAAACCACAGAACGACAACTAGCATCACCCTGTTAGAAAGGAAGCGATTCCCTCCTCCTCTTACAGTCTTCCCCAAGTCATATGTAAGCTGCATACAGCCACTCTCTCCATCCCAAAAGTGTGCGGCAAACGCAGAAATACCAAATGGGGCGTGGGGAAGAGACAGAGTCTCTGCCTGCTTTCACGACTCTCCAGAGAACCATCAATTCCTCGAAGGGGCCTCTGGAAATTCACAGAGAATTCTCAATGCCAAATAAAACACCCGTGATATGTGTCTAAGTAGATTTCTCACCAAAGACCTTCTTTGTTTTTAAATCTCTGTTCTGAACCTTTTGGATTTTCTAAAATTATACATGAGATTTTAGCTTGGAATCAGTTTGTCCAAAAATAAAGAAAAAAAGAAATTTGCTCAATTGTTTAATTGTTGTCCTTGAAAACAGAATAGAAAAGAAGGTGCAAATGGGCTCACCATAATTGTTTGTTCTTGAAGTCTGTTTTTTCTTTGTTGTGGTTTTCACCTAAGGCCCTCTGATTGGAACTCGCACCCAAGCAGGCTGGAGCTTCTACATAATCACCAAGTGGTAAAGACGGGAGTTAGCACGTGCAATGAGGTAAGAAGACCTGGGTTCCAGTCTCGGCTTTGTCACTTGCTAGCTATTCAGTGTGGAAAAGTCATTTAACCTCTTGAAGCCTTACTTTCCCCATCAATAACATAAAGCTGAACACATTTGCCTCATAGACTTGCTGAAGGACTGAAGGATATAATTTGCGTGACGCTGTTAGCACAGTGCCTGGTTTTGGGTGGCTATACATAATAAGTGTTCATTATTATGTGGTCATTGTAGTCAGTCCTGATTGGCTGTTTTGTTAGGTTTAGGTTTTGCTCTTTTTATCAGCCCAAGTAATAACCAGGGGATACACTGATCAACATTGTTCTTTCTGAGCTGAGATGATGATGCAATGGCCACACACACCCCAAGCCCCCCACTCGTTTTTTTATGTAATACTGTTTTAACTTCAAAAACATTTCAGCATTTGAAACATACAAAAAGATAACAACAGAATGTTGCAAACTATGTTTACGTACAGAAGGTTCTTGAACTTTGATGCAGCAGCTCTTCACTTTGCTGACAACGAAGAGTTCTACAGTTTGTTTAAAAACATAGTTTTAAAACCACTGCACTTAACTAAAAAAAATCCAAACACTTCTCATGCCAGCTGATCCCCCGCCCCTTTTCCACAGCTACGATGGCAGCAGAATGCTATGTCACTATATACAGAAACAAGACAACCTGAAGCTAAACGGATGCCCACTGCAGTGTCCACAGGTCCAGCTTCCCAGTGCACATCCCGAGCCGCCACCCTGCCAAAGGCATTGCCGCCACTGCTGCAACGCCGAGCGTGGACCATCCAAGGATTTCCCTCATTGCGTGCATTTTTACAAACTATAGATATGTACAGTTGATAAGAGGATTTCTAGCCAAAAACCATAGTGAACACCACCTTACAAATTAAAAAACTAAAAAAATGCCAGAAACATCTTTAAATGCCTTGCCACATCAATAGCAAGGTGCACAGAGTGAGGAGAACATAAGAGTGCCTTTTCATTTTACAAATGTTTGGAAATATGACAACTTTGATACAGTTTCAGGGTGCTCCCAACACCCATGGCCACTTCATATAAACCACTGACAATTTCTAGTGCACTTTGAGAGACTGCAATATGATGATGATCCAATTTTGTCATTAAACCGAATGAGGGCAACAGACACATCTCTAATAAGAGACGTCTCTAATAAGAGACATGTCCATGACGGCACTCCCCTACTCTAAGGTTTCACAAGGAGACAGATCAACAGTTTTTAATTCATCCTCCTTCTCCTCCTCCTCCTCATCTTCCTCTTCCACCTTTATCTGAGCAACTTTAGCAAGACCCTTTGTGCCATCAAACTTCCTTTTAGACTTCTCGTCGGTGACATCCTTCTCATACTTCTCCTTCAGCTTCGCTGCTTTGTTGTTATAAGGCTGCTTTTCACTGTCAATCTTGTGGATTTGACCTTGGGGTGGAATTCTGAGCAGGACTGGAAGAATCCAGAGAGTCGCCGTTTGGGGGCATTAGGATCCTTCTTGCCTCCCTTAGCTGGTCCAGAATCCTTCATTTCCTGATCATAGTGTACTTTGTCCGCCTTTGCCATCTCATCAAGTTTCTATTTCTCCTTCCCAGACATTGTCTTCTACCTCTCAGAGGACTTCTTGGAAAACTCTGCAAAATTGACAGGGACCTTGGGGTTTTCCTTATGTTCCTCCCTGCACATCTGTACAAAGAAGGCGTAAACAGACGTCTTGCCCTTTGGTTTCTTGGGGTCACTTTGGCCATCCTGTATTGTTTGCCAGTCTCCCCCCATTAGTTTAAATGCAGGAGGTGAAGGTGGATGTCCATTTCAAGAGCAGAACTGCCCAGGATAATCCTATTCTGAGCATGTCTGAGGTCCCCATCATTGGAATTCCAAATGTGTTGGTCTACAAAAGCGAGGCATTGTATCCAGAAGGCTCTCCATTAGCACTTTGTGTTAGTTAATCTGGTTAACACTAGGAGCCTTCTAGCTAAGAGCTTCAATACAAATTAATTTTCGGTATTGGAAGGAGATGGTTCTCGGCATAAGGAGGATGTTAGTTCACAGACATGAGGGAAATTTAACGGAACACCTTCACCTTTAATGGGTGTCCAGACTGGGGGCGGGACAGGGTACATTTATGAAAACAGCAGAAGTCCTCGAGAGCAGAGAGGGACGTGTAACACAACTACTTACATATTTACTGAGGGTTAGCTACGCCCCAGTCACTCTTCCAAATGTTCTGCAGGTATTAATTCACTTAATTTCTCATATTCATTGTGGCTATCCCCATTTTAGAGCTAAGGAAAGTGAGGCTTAAGAGTAGGTTGAGTAATGTGTACAAGGTGATATGAAGTTCCCTTTCCCTATAAACTCAAGCATCAGTTCTACAGCTACCTAGGTACACGCCAAGACTATTTAGACAGGTCTATATTTTAGCAATGGCTTAAATATTATTGTGAGATTATAAATTACAGCAACTTGTAGCTGGAAGTCTGGGGACAGTTGATGGAATATTCCAGAACCAGAAGGACGGTGGGAGGGGGTCTTTGAAGAACTGGCAAATAAGCACACCCCGAGGAGGTGCACGGAGCCCCAACATGGTGCCCCATTCAGGATGTTGAAAAAGAGGCCAGATTTTGCCCATTTCCTCCTTTACTAGTAGCTCCTCCCACTGGGAACCACAAACTACTCTGTGCCCTTATGTTTAGTTAGGTGATTAGGGTTCAGGGAACAGGGCCCACTTAGAATAAATAAAATAGGGGCTAAGGATACTCAGGCTGGAACTGGACATGAAGCGGTAAAGTCCCTTCGGGACCTCGGCAACTCTGGGATCAGCTCCTCTTCCTCTCAGCACTGCATCACCTTTCTCTCAGGTCTCCTTATTTCTCAGCATACCTGTGGCATTTTCTGCTCTTTCTCTACCATTCGCTGCTTTTGCTCCCTCAACATGCCCAATCCCCCACAACCTCGACGTGCACATGACCCACCACGGCCTCTCTGCCCCAGCTCTGCCTCAAGCAACCTACGTCTTAGTCCACATTTCCCGGAGACAACCTCTGATTGCCTCAGTTCACCTTTTCCTGAACAGGGTCACAGGTGCTGGCCAGCCTGTGGGCTTTCCGCCCTTCTGTAGGATAGCACTCCTATTGCAGTCGGGGGGTGAGATGGCCTGGGCCTCCGCAGTGGTTCCTGGCAAAGCAGCTCCGACAGGACTTCCGACGGGACTTCCGGTGGGCGGCACTGCAAACCTGCCTAGGGTACCCCCTGCCCCAGGTCTGCCTGCAAGGTGGCAGGGCCATGCACTCGGGGGAGAGCCTCGGGGGCCTGCAAGGAGGCGCCCATTCAGTAGAAAGCATGCACGAGACTTCCTCTGGAATTTTCGTCTCTATTTCCAAGTTTCTCCAAGTTTACCCGGTCCTCAATCCCGGCTGACCCTCATCTGGGGTGATCCTTAATTGGATTCTAATTCTACCCACACCTTGCAATAGGGTCGCACGCCTGCGCACTCATTCATCCACGGACGCTCGCACGCAGGCGCACATGGGCATGCACATGCGCACAAGCACACACACCGGCCTTCGCACCTCCTGCTGTCAATCATTCGCTGACCTCTGCCCAGCACCGGATCTGCTTAAGCTTTTCGTCCTTTGAGGCTGCAGTACCTGCTTTGTAGCCTCCCCAGCACCTGACCTGTGCCAAACCTGTTTTTAGCTTGGATACTCTCTTGTCATGACCAGTACCTTGACGGATTCCCATTTTCTGAACCACACAATCTGTGACAGGCGGACAAATATGTTTTGCTGTAAGGGCACGTTGGGTCACAACCCATATGGCGCCGATGTCTATCAACTGCCTAGTATCAGTTTATCCAATAGCATTTGTCAGTATGATGTTCAGCCAACTTCATCATAGTTACTAGTACCTCCCAGTTGCTACTTGTCACCAACACACACCAAATCTTTAAGGTTTGTTTGGTTTATGGCAGACACACACACACACACACACACACACACACACAAACTCCTACCAAGGTAAATTGAATTTGCATTCATTGGATCCTCCTTAATATTTCATGTCCATCCCACTTAATCTCTTTGTGAATTTTTTCCCCCTTAACCAATTTTCTCATGCCCAACCTCTTTCTCTGTTTGGTCTTCTAGATCTCCTCATAATCATTTAGTCCATGGCAACTCCGAGATCTATCCACCTGACCCAGCAGGATACAGTTAATTTTATTCTTTCAAAATATCACCTCGACTGCTTCACAGTCACATCTGATTTTTTTCTAAGGCAACTGTCATGGGCATTTTAAGTGTCACTCAAATGGAAGGCCCTGATTTACAGTGGGCAGCAAATAAATTTGGTCCCTTGGGGGAAGATGGGATCTTTTCTCAGAGAAACCAAGCATAACAGATGGCTTACATGTGGGTAGGTTAGAATCCCAGTGTGATTTATTGAGTGCTGGGATGACCCATTGCCCCTCAAAATACCCTTCCTCAGATCATCTAAACCCATGATTCTCTATCACCTGGAGAGGCTTAAAAATTGTAGATGCCAAAGCCCTGCCCCACATTAGAATCTCTAGAGATGGGTATTGTTTTTTAACTCACTAGGTGATTCTAATATACAGGCATGGTTGAGAACCATTCCTAAGTTCAGTGGTTTACAAACGTGGCTACACATTAGAATCATTGGGACCTTTAAAAAATAGTGATGCCTGCGTTCACCCCTGGAGATTTTATTTAATTAGTCTAGGGTTTAAAAAAAAAAAAAAGCCATTGAAATTTTAAAAACTCCTCAGGTGATTCTAATATACAGCCAAGGTTGAGAACCAGAACATTTACTGATGCCTGAAATCAGTGTTAGGCTATCAACTTTTCCCCTAAGTTTCTGATAGACATAAAAATGCTTATGTGCTGGGAGAAAGATGTTATGCTCTTCTCAAGTGCTCATATCTTACGGTGAATGTGTTCTAGAAGTAAGGTTGCCAGGTTAAATGCAAGATGCCCAGGTGCATTTGAATTTCAGATAAGCAGGGAATAAATTTTAGTGTAAGTATGTCCCAAATATCACAAGGGACATACTTATACTAAAATTATCTGTTGTTTAATCTGATGTGCTAATTTAATGGGATATCCTGTATTTTATTTGCTAAATCTGGCCAACCCTACCTGGAAGCTTTTCTGAGAGCAGATGATGGGAGCAGGACATGGAAAAGCCCACAGGCATAGAGACCCTGAGGGGAAGTCACGTGGAAAGACCACAAAACAAAGAACGACTATGTCAAACACAAAGTTGACTTATCAAACTCTTCCAAGAGCCTGTTCTGCCACATCCTTGTAGGAATCAGCAGAATGCCCCTCCCTTACCAGCTTCCATGGCAGAGGGGTCTGGGCATTGGTGGCTTAGGGCAGCCCTCAAGACTCCACTTAGCAACAGATAGCTTCATAGCTTCATTTTGGAATCTCAATAATACTCGGCAAGAGCTAGGTGGAAGTGTCATCTGTGACTAACTTATTCATTAATATTTAGAGCTATAAATTTATGAAAACTCTAAATACAGAATTTAATTAAGCCTAGTATATACTCAAAGAGTTCAAGATGTCATCCTTTGACTTATGATAATAGTAACCTACTTCCAGAAAGTTAGGCAGAAAAAAAAATGCCTTCAAAATTAGGGAAAGATGAAAGACATATGAATAAATATGATAAGGCCTCCCTAAATGAAATTTCCAGTAAATCCATTATAAGCCCTTTTATTCATACCCCATCTTCCTGTCATAAATACACCTGTCATTGTTTCAGGGACATCTTTTTAAAATTCACTTTTCTTTTTGCCCTCTTGGCTGTATTTCTCTCACTGGTGTCCAAAAGTTTTCCCAACAGCATGTACTTAAATCCAGTAATGGGAAACCGCGCACCTAGGAGAACTGTGTCTATGCCCAGAACTTCCTCCTTAGACTCCGGACGCACAGTACATTTCAACCTAGTAGGTTACCAGGGTCTAGTTTATTTATGAGCATCTTTCCATTTCCCAGCTAAAAATGATAAGATTGTTAAATCTGACAGAGCATGAAGTAAATACCCCAGAAGAAAAGGAAAGAAATTCCTACGACCCAAACAAGTTCCCCCAGATTACTTGGGTAGGTACTGGGCTTGTTTTCCTCTTTTCTTTCTTTTAAAAAATTCTATGTGATCACATATATATAATAGACAATTTCTCATCTTAACCATTTTTAAGTGTACAGTTCAGTGGCATTACTTACATTCACAATGTTGTGCTACCATCACTGTCATGTATTACCAAAACTTTTTCATCACCCCTAACAGAAACTCTATACCCACTCAGCAATAACCCTCTATTCCCCATGCTCCCATTCCTTGGTAACCTCCAATCTATTTTCTGTTTTTATAAATTTGCCTATTCTAGATATTTCATATAGAGTGAATCATACAATATTTGTCCTTTTGTGTCTGGTTTATTTCACTTAAAACGTTTTCAAAGTTCATCTATATTGTAGTGTATATCAGAACGCCATTCCTTTTTATGACTGAGTAGTATTCCTTTGTGTATATACAGCGTATTTTGTTTATCCATTCATTTGTTGACGGGAACTTGGGTCATTTCCACCTTTTGACTATTGTGCATAATGCTGTTAGGAATCCTGTTTTCTTTTATCATCACCTCAATGCCTCAGCCTGTAGCTCCACAGAGCAACATTTCTGTGACTTCTTGGAGGTCATTCAGCCCAGGGTCTGGGTGCTGCCTGTGACATATAGAGTGTTGTAGCCCCTCCATAGCCCCTCCCTTAAAATGGAATTGGTATTGCCTTTCTGAAAATCATCCAAACATGTCTATCAGGAAAATTATCTTTCCTTTCCAGCAAAAGTAAAAGAGAATGACAGTCTATTCTGCAGCAAGTTAAGTATTTAAAACAAAGGACATTCTTTCTCCTGTCCACACTGGGCATGCTCACACCCCACACTGTCCCATCCCAAGGATATAAATAAGTAGATTCGAGGAGCCAGTTTGCAGTGAGACTGGCAGGAAACTTTTCTGTTCACTTTATCAATACTTCCCCAATCAACTTTTTACAGGATCTCTTCCCACCTCTCCCTCTGCATAAATCTAAAACCACTGGGATGCAGGAGAGCTGAGCTAACCACCAGGAAGCGTGCATTTGTTCAAGTAAAGAGCTGTCAATCATTTTAAGACCTGTTGGGCAAGCTTATCAGGTTTCTGATTTCTCCAGTATAAAACGCCTGGCAGTTTCAATGATCGAGATAAGCACAGCTGTAATCTAACATGATCCAGAGCTTATTCACAGATCACAGCTGTGTAATTTCAGGTAACATGCTTCCCTTGTTTGGATTTGTTTAACATTGTTAAATATATAGTCAGACCATCTGCACAGTATTTTTTTTAAATTGGAAATTACAACCATAACTTCCTTTTTATATATCAATAAACTAAACAGCAAAATTTCAAAGGGATCCTTCTGCACCAAGCACTGAAGCAGAACGCTTGTCCCACGCCACACCACTGCCTAATTGCACACTAATTGGACAAACGTGATTAAATATTTCAAGATCTTTACTAATTGCCTCTATTTTAGCTTTAAAATTTGCTTGCCACCAACAAATTTAATGACACTGGTGTCTAGTCATCAGCAAAAAGCCCAAGAGTTGCTCTTTAAAATGTACCTAGTCAGAATATTTACTGATTGTGCATTGTTTCCAATGTAGCTTAATTAGAAATCCAATCAGTTCGCTAAGTCTAATTATACTTGATTTGTAGATTCAGACTATGATACATAATGAAGCCAAGCAGCTAACAGTAAACGTGCCTGAAATGTAACAATAAGAGAAATATTTTTTAATGTACTACTTGTCACTTTAGAAATGTAAGTAATACACACTATCTTTCACGATGGGAATTTTGGAGATTTGAGCTTTTCAAAGTTCCCATGAGCTGGGTTCCAGTTCCACTGGTGACATAAAACCCGCTTTGAAGGGTGATGCTGAAAATATTTTATGTTTTCCATATTAAAGATTAAAAAGAAAACAGAAACAATCGCTTCCTTCACATTGACCCTGTGAGAAAATTTTGTGGCATTATTTCACAGAAGTTACCTTGATGAAACTGATTTGGTTAAAATTCATGTAATTGTTATTAATTTAAAAAAACCCTCCCAGAAATGCGATTTAATTATGTTGGAAAAATGCCTTATCCAGTGCCTAAAATCCATAATACTTATATAATCCTCTCTTCAAATCTGTGTGGGCCTAAGAGTGCGTATACACAGTGTTTTATTATCTCGAAAGGTTTATGGTGTATCTGCAGCAATCTGCAACCAAGTATTGTTCTGTGATAACAGCCTAGGTGAAGAAGAGAGAAGCAGGCCAAGATGGCAATTACCACTGCCCCATCATCTGAACAGTTTGAGACCAGCTGGAATTTAGAGGGTCCTGAATACTCTTCATTCTACTTCCCAGAGTGCCGTCATTTCCCTGTTGGCATTCCCAATGCAGATATGCCACTAACTCAAAACAGACCGATGCAGAGAACTGTCCATCTCATCTGGCAGCTGCCATCTACCAAAAATGGCAGTGTTTTGGAACCAGTCGTGATGCTAATGATGATATTGGTTAAAAAAATATGCCTCAACTGTCACGCTCATTCCAATTTTTTGTCCTGAACACGGCGGACAAAATCAACAGGTGAATCTGAATAGAGAATTGGGTATAAAAGAAATGCAAATTTTTAATCTCTGAGAATATTATAAATGTAATGGAGGATGATTCAAAACAACCTGAAACTCTAAATTAATTACTGTTGACTGTTCAGCAACAGTCTATTAGATTAGCCTGATTACTTTTCCTTTAATGTAAAACTCATCTTTTTATAACTACGTCGTCTAAAGAAACATTGAAATATTCTTGGCTGAAAGGCTCTGAAGATATCCAAAATATGAATGATTTTAATTGCGGCATTAAAAGCAGATCGTTTACCTTTGTTCTGATAGAGCTTTTAAAAAGCTTTGCAATAAAATCGCTCCATTGTGAGTGTGTGTGTGCGTACTTTTTAAAGAATTAGTGACAAATGCCTTTTCCCTCTCCTTTTTTTCAAAAGCATCCATGGCATGTACTGAGCCTGGATGGGTTTCCTTTGCTTTCAGCTTTTTGTCTTTTGACAAGGCTGGGCCTCATGCAGCCTCTAGCCAGGACTCTCTTTTTTCACTCTGATCTGTGACGCACTTACTCCCCTCCCCCCTCCCCCACCCCTTGTCTGGTATACGGCTTTATTGATTAAATTCTCAAAATGCTAATGATCAAGGGTTTTTCCCCACCAAAATTCATCATGCTGATCTTTGGGTTAACAGAGAAAGTCCTCATTAGCTTTGTTTGAATAAAACACAACGGAAAACCTCTTCCTGTACTTTCCTTTCCAAAGAAGGATTGCCACCCAGTTTTTTGTTTGTTTGTTTGTTTAACACAGTGAGGTGTGGAAACTGGGAAGAGACACCTAGAGTCTGGCCCAGATCCTTTTATTTTTCTAAGCCGAGGCAGGTTATTTCTTGCCTTCATTCACTGATTGTGTGGAAGAAGGAAGAGAAGATATAAATTCAGATTACTCAAAACCTGACCTCGTCTTCAGAACAGTAATTCAAAAGCAAAAGTTGACTACCACATCACCCATTTGCAATAACATGGTTTCTGTATGTGTCTGACATTAACTGAAAAATATTTTTTACATGTTGCAAAAAAATAAAAGGAAAGAACACATCCTCACAAATGCCTAGGAAATCAGAAAGGAAAAGAATCACCTAGTGCAGTCTTTCTCACTTTTAAATGCTGGAGAATTTCTAAAGGAGTGTTTTGTTCCTTTTTTCCCTCGCAGCTTAATTTTATCTTTTCCTCTTCTTATTAATAAGGCCTGGCCCCTCGTTAACATGCAGCCAGAGCCTAATGAGCCTTGCAGACTCCAGTAATTTCTTCACTGTTGAAAATGCCTGACACTAATCTATGCCATTTATACTAATAAGAGGTAGATCAGCTGATATTTGGTGCAATGAAAATATGCTAAATATACTTTATTGAATTGCACGTAGTTAGTTCTTCCCAGTTCACTGTATTATAGCAACAGATGCACACTCATTACCTCTACTCTCTACGTGTGGCAAAACCTTTGGTTTGAATAAATGAGAGAATACAGGAGTCAGACATTTGATATGTTAGCTTCCTGTTTTGTGCTTATGCCTACAAGATTGACTTTCAGACTCCTGCCTCAGAACAGTCATCTTCTCAATGATCTGCAAAGCAATGAAACGAAGATCTGACCTGAACGATGACATTTTATACTAAGTGGGCTTTAATTAATGCTAAATTCCAATGGATTTTGCATAAAGCCTCTGAAATACATCCACAAGGATTCTCAAAGAGCTCTTGGTGATTAATGATTTTCTAATGACACCAAAGAAATTTTAATAGACTTTGAAGATTACATTATTGTTTCAGGCAAAAGAAAACTTTTAATTTTTGCATTACGAGTCTAGTTTTTCCGATGACTCTGTTGTGTTTGTATTCCTTCTACTTGCTGAGAGACACATGACAAGGAGACAGACTGCAGGTGTTAGTAAATGTTTCCAACACTTGTGTCAATACCTGTTTTTGGCTCACACACCACAAACCAGAGGGTGCTTTTAAAGACCTTATTTAAAATCTACATATTTATTCAGAACAGACAGCTATTGATGCATCCTCTATTTCCGTGAATAAGGTGGAGGCTTAAGGGAACCAAATCAGGTTTTATACCTGTGCCCCCTAAGGCATCACAGCCTAAGGTCCCCCTGGAAGGGAGTTCAGGCAGGCAAGATTAGTCTTTTAAGAGATGCTGATTACATCATTGAAATTTCCTATTATCTTTGCTCATATTTGATCAAAAGATTTAGGAAGAGGAGAGCAGAGTAGATCTGCAAGGCAGAGCCGAGGTGAAAATGTCAAATATCATCTGGGATCTCACTTCACATATCCCACCTAGTTATTTTTCTCCTACTGGGACTTACGTTTGATAGTATTCCCAAACCAGTCAGCGATGAAGACAGAAGAATGTAATACGCGTTCCCGTTTGAACATATTCCATGTGCACTTGGCTCTCTCTCGTCTGGTAGCAAGCACTTTTGACTGTGTCCTGACCCATATTTCTTTGGAACATATTGTGTATTTGTTTGGGCAGTATATCTTTCACTTATCTGGCAGCATATTTTTCAGATTTCGAAACGTCCTTTGATTTATCCCCTGAGAGAATTATGAGTCTCTTCTCTCTCTACCCCTTCCCTGGACAACTGCTGTACTTGTGCCTTCTAGAATCTCTCTCCTCTTAACCTTTGCCAGCACAGGTGCATTACTCCCCAAAGATTAACAGTCTGGTTGTAGGTGTGATTGAAATTAGCTTGGCTTCCCTTCAGAATCCAGTGCCCTCGCCTAGTAAATAACTTCCTATAATCTTGTGCACTTAGGCAAAGCAAACAAAATAATCTGCCAGGAAACACTAATGGTGCCATGTCAACACAGACAGCGTTTGTATTAACTGTCCTCTTATTATTACCCTCCTCCTGAAATCCAATCAAACGTCAATTCCCACTCTGCAGGGGCTGGGTGTTAATTAGGAAGGATGTGTGTTTGTATGGACCTAAGTGTACACACACGTGCCCCGCCGTCCACCCGCCTACCCACCGTGTACGTACACGTGTGCCCAGGCAGACAGTAGCTGCATCTCGACATTTTCCAACAGATGTTAGCTAATGTGGTTGTAGAAGGTTCACTGTGGATGCTGCGAGCCCAATAAATCTTCCTCTTAAATGCAGGCACTCCAGCATCCCGGCATCTTATACCTATAATACATTTTAATTACTCGGCTATTCAAATTATACTAAATTAGATTTGCACGGAACAGCACCATGGATTTCTCAATTTGAGTTTAATTCACCCCCAAACAACATGAAACCGGTGTGCTCTTTTATTAGAAGGTGCGGGAGCCGCTGAGGTCGGATACCTCTAAAATTATTAAGTGACAAAGATTACTAGCGCGGAGGTGCTACTTTGCTTCCCCATTAGCCGTTTGGGTGACAGCTGCTGTAGTACACATAGAGATGAACCGGTCCTCACGGGCTGAGAGCGGTTCCACCGTGACACTGCTGGCACAAAGCTTTATCAGGCTTGGGCTGCGCGCAGCCAGCCCGGTCTCCTAGGCTCCTATCAGGACCCTCATTATCTGCATCGCAGTGGCGACAACCAACACTGCCAGGCCTCTTAGCTTCGCAGCTCATTTGAGAAGCGGAAATTAAATGTCCCAGGAGAGAAAACAGGCACAGGATAACAGCACCGGCACTCTACACCAATAACAGGCCGCCTGCTGCAGCGCCGGCTTCTATCTCATTAATTTAATAGGCCCCTGGAACGCCGGTGGGAAGGTGGAGAGGCAGCCTCGACGAGGAGATGACTGACGGCCCTGGCATTGTGTGGCCGGCCAGCTCATCACAGAGCAGGCCCTGGCTGCGGGTATCACGGCCCTCCCGGTATGTGTCGGGGCTTCTGGAAGCACTGAGTAGCCAAAAGAGAAGAAGGGCGGGAGGGAGGCCACTGAACAGGGGCAAAATGAGCTGATCTTAAACATGATCTGTGCTTATGTTATGCAGCGTTCCTACATGCCTCGAAGGAAGCTGTGGAAGGGTAGAGATAAACTAAAAGGTGCTCTTGACACACAGCTAAAGAATCCCTGATTTTGTGTGTGTGCGCTTGCGTGTGTTTGACGCGCCTGTTAAACAGAAGCACTTGCCCTGCTGAAAATTGTTTTTTATGGCACCATTTCCATAAAATTTATAAATTCCTTTGCTGCAGAAATAGCAGCTCCTTTATGACGGGTGATGCCAGCAAAACAAAACCAAGAACCAGGGGATTATTCCGATAAATCAGACCAAAGGAACCTTCTCTTAAGAAAAACAAAATGCCTGAAGTCTCCAGATAGTGGAAGCAATCGTGTTTTTTTTTCACCTTGAATTATCTGATTAATGGTCTCCATTCTGGGCTGGGTTAGACCTACCTGCCACAGAGTATTTGGATCCCTGCCCGCCAAGAGGGACACAAGACCTGTCAAACTCCAGGATTATCAGCCCACGTTTTTGTGCGTTGGATTTTTATCTTTATTAACTGTTCTCCATTGTCATCATTTATCAAAAGGCCTCGGGAGAAACAAAGATCAAGAAATCCCGTCTCCTGCACTTTCTGATATTGCTGATGTCCGCTGTACTTGGCCTCTGTTTCTGTACTGGTTAAAAATGACGATGACGAAAGATGTGGTAACATTTTTTGGTGGTTATGAAGAATTATTCATGATATTTTAAAGCTCGTGGATAAATCTTTAATCAGTGTGGTCTTCGTTTTTATGCTCTGGTCTGGCAGGATTATGGGATTGTGGGAAGATAGCCGCTGACTGTACCAGCATCAGGGGAAAGATTTTGTGCCCCAGCCTCATTATTTCCATGCTGTGTGTCCTTGGGCTAGTTGCTTCACCGCTCTGAGCCTGGTTTTTCAATCAATAAAAGAGGAGCAACACCCACCTCTTAGCATCATTGTGAGAATTAAATAAGATAATTTAACTAAAAATTCCAGGTACAGTATGTTAGTTGTTTGAATCAAATCAGACCCTTTGTTCTTTATTCTCCTCTTTGTTCTAAAACAGATTGGTGAAAGAATATCTACTACAGGGGAGTCAGCATGGGGTGGGTACTTTTTAAAAGGGAGGAATTGAAGAAAAGGAAGAGGTGAAATGAAGAAAGGCTCCAGGATCCTGTTTTTCCCAGAGTGGCTGTTCTCAAGCTAAGTGGGTCACGGGTGGCTAATGGGGAGAAAAATACACTAATGCTTACACTTCCAGGGATTTGCAGACCCACGGGGGAAGAATACTTATTCCAGAGAATGGGTATATTGTGGGGCTTTATGCGGCATCAGGGAAGAAATCGATCCAGTGCTTCCTTACACAGCCACCTACCTCCTCACTCACTGACGCCCACGGGATAATCCAAGTGTGCTTACGTAGTGACACAGGTAAGCTAGAAAGCAGGGGTCTGGGCAGCTCGGAGCAGAGCATTTCTCTTTCCTATTGTGCTCAGGGCCGCCTCCCTCTTTTACCATTAGAACATTAGGACAAGGAGGTACATGGAGGCTGGCCCCGTTCCTGGGCCCCTGGATATCAGGAACAGAGGCCAGAATTGCTTCTGAACAGCTCAGAACCTGAACCCGATGAAGGATGGGCAGTGGGCAGCAGCAGAAGCAGCAGGGCCTTGAAGCCTGCCCTCGCCAGCTGGAAACCTTCTAGTCTTCGCCTCTGAATTCTGCTTTATGCTTCTCAGCCCTATATGGGTAAATTGCCTAGGACCCTGGTTCTTGGGCAAGGGGCCGTTTTGCTGCCCGGTCTTTTCCCCAAGAGCCGAATAGAGTCCTGACCCCAGTTGAGGCTGGATGCCTGACGCTGGGACGTGGGCCCATCGCCGGATGCACAGCGCACCTGAGTCTCCTGCACCCTGCCCATACCTGCTGCTGGCACCTGCCTCGGTTGCCTGCCCCACCTGCTACCTGACGGCAGCAAGGTCCCTAGGTCCTGGCCCTGCTTGGTCTGATGGGCTGCGCATATAACAGATCATCAATCATTATTTCCTGAAAAATGATGGAATAATATATTAAGGAAAGGGAGAGGGGAGGAGGACTAGGAACAGCATAAACGGTGGACAGAGATCAGCAGGGGCTGGGGGTTGGCGGTGGTGGACCATCATAGCAGGTGTTACCTGCTGAGAATGAAAAGAAAATGAACATTTGTCCCCACATCTCAAAATGTCATGCTCCTTTTTCATACTGCACTTCAAAGACAAGCCTCCTGAATACTGATGGAGTGAAGGAAGATGCCAAACGACGCCCTGCCGGAGAAACCCACAGAGGGCCGCTGTGGTCGCGCTGCGTCCATTAGACGGTCTGTTCTGTCCTCCATGTGGCGGAGTCTGTCATTTACGAGGGCTTCCTGATCCCACAACAAAGGGAAATATTTCCCTAACAAGTATCAGCCATCCCATCCCAGATCTGCTCATAAATTGCAAATAGGAGTGCTTTTCTCCTGCATTTGAAAGATTGCATTTTGTGCCTTCAGGGTCCTCCTTGAAGATCTAGAGAATAATGCCTCTAGTTCCCAGTCCTGGTCACGTAGAGTTCTCCTAAACCCTCAAAGCACCTAGAAACTGTCGCTGCCGATGGAAAGTTAATAAGAGGTGCTGTGTGACTCTTCCCATCATCACGGAAAAGTTGCAAACTCCAGATAAAAGAATGCATTGCTGTCTACCTACCGATCTTACCCACAAACACAAGAGGGGCACAATCAACTAAGTGTAGGTGATTAAAACTGCTATTCGGCCAGGATGATCGGTCAGAAATTGAAACCAAATAGACAGTTATCCACAGTGGCAATAGCTTCATCTTCAGGGGCAGTGGTTCTCATGGGGGTCGCTTTGGCCCCAGGGGACAGTTGGCAATGCCTGGAGACATTGTTGGTCGTCCTAACTGGGAGCAGGGGGTGCTACCGGCATCAGGGGGTGGAGGCCGGGGATGCTGCTAAACACCCTGCAGGGCACGAGACCTATCCCCCTCCACACACACAGCCCTTATCTGGACCCAAATGTCAGAGGCGCTGAGGTTAGGAAGCTTGCTCTAGAGGAGCCAAGTTTACCAGCATCTAATGTTTCCCACGCTTCTCTGCCCATCCTCGCTTCCTCACTCTCTGGCTTCCTGTAACTCATTAACCATATTGCTTTTTTCACTCTCTAAGCCAGCTTCAGCCTAGTTACATACGCCCCTGCCAAAATTCATTCTCTCTCCCCTCCCCTCCCCCTCTTCCTCTTCTTCCTCCTCCTCCTCTCTTTCTCTCTCACCCCAAAATTTCAGTTGCTGCTGTAAAATTTCTACCTCAGTCACTTTTGTAAGTACCCCAAAGTCACTTCACCTGGGAAAGAAAACACAGTAAATCACTCTCATCCATTAACAATGAAGGTTAGCTTCCAAAGTCTAGGAAAGCCCTGCGGGAATGGGACACCTAGCTGATAATTTTCAATAAATGGGCCAAAGATCTGGGAAGGTTTTGAGAGTGGAGTGGTTTTTGAGAGCAGGCCTAGATACATCCTACAGGGTGTGGGCCTTAGCCTCTGGGAGGTGGTATGAGGGCTCTGGGAGGAAAGGAGCGAAGATGGCCAAGTCAGGAGGGAGCCAGGAGAGCCCTTTAAAAAGGAGAAAAGAAAAGTGAGGTCAAACTGCACTTTTCACAATTTTGCCCATGAGCTGGCCCTGGGCTCTCTTCCTTCAGAAGGAACTTGCTTTTCCACCCTCCAATGTAATCCTTCCCCTAACCTGCTCAAACTTCTTCCTATCCTACTCTCACCTCTTCCAGGAAGTCCTCTTTGATTTATTTTACTTTTCACTGCATGCCCTCAACATTTGCTTACTCAGTTGATCTATTCATTTCCACTTATTTTTTAAATGAAATGTTTATATTCAGTCTGTCCAACTAAAACAGTTTATTCATGGACTAAGCCTCTTTGTGTGGATCTCACTCCTTCCTATTAACAGAGTCTTCTATAAAAATTGTGATACAAACAACCCAAGACCCTGCCTGATAGTGATCACACACGGTAGGTACTACAGACAAAGAAGGAAAGTCATGCTTATTAAGTGCCTACTATGTGCGGCACTGTGCTAAGCATGTTACATGCCTTATCTCATTTAATTCACATAATAATCCTGTGAAGTATTAATAGATTTTGGTATCCCAATTTTGATGTGGGAATTGAGATCAGAGAGGGAGAACATAACTTGTGTAAGATCACATAGTTGATAAGTGACAGGCTGGGTGGATTTCAACTCTTGAAAGGCATCCCAAAGATCAAAGACTTGCATCAAACATCTCCGGCTTCCTGTAGTGTCACATTGTGGGTCTATCATTTATTAACCTAACTAAATACTTCTTGAATCTATTTATATATTTTTAAAATAAACTTTTAATTTTGGAATAATTACAGATTTACAGAAAAGTTGTAAAGATAGTACAGAGTGTTCCCATACACTCTCGCTCTGCTTCCCTTACTTTTAACATCTTACATAACTAGATGACATTTGTCAAAACTAAGACAGTAACAGTGGTACAACACTGCTAACTAAACTGCAGACTTCCCTTGGGTTTCACCAGTTTTCCCTCTAACGTCCTGCTTCTGTTCCAGGATCCCATCTGGGATGCCACCCTGCACTTAGTTGTCATGTCTCCTCAGTCTCCTCTTGTCTGTGAATTTCTCAGTCTCCTTGGTTTTTTTTTTTCCATGACTGTGACAGTCTTGAAGAATACTGGCCAGGTATTTTGTAGAATGGACCCTCAATTTGGGTTTGTCTGATCTTCTTCGCATGATTACACTGGGTGTGGTGGTTTGGAGTTGTAAGTACCCCAGATAAATATTTTCTTAAACTTAACCCATTCCTGTGATTGTGAACCCGTTGTAAATAGTACTTTTTGATGAGGCTCCTTCAGTTAAGGTGTGGCCCACCTCAATCAGGATGGCTCTTCATCCTATTCCTGGAGTCCTTTATAAGTGGAATGAAATTCAAACAGACAAGGAGAGAAAGCCACAGTCGGAGCAGACAGAAGCGGAAACCAACGGAACCCGGAAGAGAAGGGAGAGGCCAGGAGAGGCACCATGTGCACTGCCATGTAGCAGAGGAGCCCAGGACCAGGGCTCCTCCACAGCCAGCCCGGAACACTGGTCTTCAGGAAGAAGGCGTCACATTGATGATGCCTGGATTGGAACTTTCTCCCACCCTCAAAGCTGTGACCTAATAAATTCCCGTTGTTTAAGCCAAGCCATTGCATGGTATTTGCTTGAGCAACCAAGGAAACTAAAATACTGGGGTTGTTTTAGATTTTTGAAAGAAAACCACAAAGTGGGGTACCTTCTCATCACATCATATTAGGGCTCGTGATACCAATATGACTTATCACTGGTAATATTAAACCTGGTCACTTAGTTAAGGCTTCCCCACTGCTACCTGCCTATTTTTTCCATTCCATGCTTTGGAAGCCAGTCACGTGGTCCAGTCCACATTTCAGAGGAGGGGAATTAAGCTCCACCTACTACATGGGGTTGTAGCTACATGCACTATTTGGAATTCTTCTGTAAGGAAGATTTGTCTCTTCTCCATTTATATATTTTTTCAATCATTTATTGATATCAATATGGCCTCATGAATATTTATTTTATTATTGAGTTCTAATGTAATAATGTAATTATTTATTTTGTTTCTGTTTATATTTTCAGCCTCAACAACTTTTTAAGAAAATGAAATCTAAACTTTCTCACCAGCTGTGTTAGGTAGAAATTTTTTCATTTGTTGTAAAGTTATATTTTCCCAGCTTGAATGGCTGCTCCCTTCATCGTTTAAAGATTGTGAGATTTGCTAGACAAGGGAATAGTATCTCCAGGGCCACCACACACACTGCAGAACCCCAGGGTGCTGGCTATCCTGTAAACATTGCAGGGCACCCTCTGGAGTCATGAAGCATGGAAGGAAAAGCCAACCTTATTTTTTATGATTTTCATAACATTTAGCCAATCTCCTCCTTTCAACCGTCATTGCTTCACATTCACAAGAGTGCCATCTTCTTTTTACCCTTTATAGAAACATAAATCCTCAATCCTGAAAATTCCAATTTTAGCCTCTATTTACCCCAGAGATCAGCTCTAGTCTTTCCACTAAGAGCCTAATTAATCTCTGAATGTCTTCTTCCAGAATGTTACCTGAAAAAAGTTACAGCTAGCAGACCTTTACCCATTGGTAATTTGAGCAGCAGCAGTAATTGGTGATTATGAGGGGAAAGATAGAGCAAAGAATAGCAAGGATGGCTCAAATATCAGCAGATGAGGGCCAAAAGACTGGCTCATACATTGTAATACGAGCTATCCCCAAATAGACATTAGTTCATTTCTTTTATTAATATTTTTAAATTAAAAAAAATTTTTTTTTTACAGATATTCTATACCCACCAAGCAAAGTATCTTACTCTTCTCTGGATCTTCTCCAGCTTTTCCGTATTTTTCTTGAACTGATTAGACTTGCACACAGAGACATAGAAGCATTGATGGTTTTGAGGACTTTGCCGCTTTCTGATCAATCATCTTTTTTATGTGCCCAGAATTTTATGCGTACAAAGCTACCAAGGCCTCTGTCTTGGTGTTTTGAGGGAACAGTCTACAACTGCTTCCAGATCTTTCTCTTGTGCCAAGGCTCATTCCAGGTGCCATCGCCCCCAAGAGGCCTCTCAAGACTTCTCTCCAGGCTAAGTTAACTATCCCCCATGAGCTTCCACAACACAGTATCCTGTCACAGGACATGTCAAACTCTGTTGCTACCATCGGTTTGCGTCTCCACCTCCCCAACAAGATAGCAAGTTCTTTGGTGCAGGAATCTCAACACCTTACATGATACAACGTTGGGCACATACTATATATTTTGAGATATGTAATGAATGAACGAAGAGTTAATGGTCATACTCCATCAAAATTTGCCCATGGTAGAATTCACCTGCTACATTTTCCTCATTCACTCAGCTTTGAAGAAGAGGTCTGAAAGTTTCTTGACATGTCATGGCTCATAAGAGTCTAGCATCAAGTACATATCTGGTGATTTTATTGTCTACCTTCTCTTCCAGGTAATTTAAAACCAGATGTCTTTGTTTCCTAGGGTTGTCTTAATTACTTACCACAAGCTAGGTGGCTTAAAACAATAGAACTTTATTGTCTTACAGTTCTGGAAGCTAGATGTCTGAGATCAAGGTGTCGGCAGGGCATTGCTCCTCTGAAACCTATGGGGGAGACTCCTCCCCTGCTTCTTCCCAGCTCCTGGGGGTTTGCTGGCCCTCCTTGGTTTTCCCTGGCTTGGAGCTGCAGTGCTTCAATCTCTGCCTCCATACTCACATGACCTTCTCCCATATGTGTCTGTCTGTCTCTTCTTCAAAGGACACCAGTCACATTGGATGAGGGCCCACACTAGTCCATTGTGACCTCATCTGAACTAATCATATCTTCAAACACTCTATTTCCAACTAGGCTCACATTCACATTCACATTCCAGGGTTAGAATTTTTGGGGAACACAGTTCAACCCATAACACCATTGTATATAATTATGGCCCAAGCAGATGTAGCAAAATGTTAAAATTGGTGTATTTGAGTATCGGGTGGGGAGAAGCATATCATGGACTTCTGTGTATGCATTTGTATTATTTTTGTAACTGTTCTGTAAGTTTGAATTTCAAAATTACAAGTAAAAAAAGGGAAAAGTCTATGTTTAACAGTGGACCATAAAATGTTGAAACACACTCACACACACATACCTACAGGACACACATGTAGACAAAATAACCCATCAACTTTCCAGATGCAAGGGGAAAAAAGCTATAGATACTTCCTTTTATTTGTTATCATAGCGAGTTACTATTCCAAACAGAAAAAAAAAAAAAAAAGAGCCAGTGAACCTCACCTATAATAAACAATAGAACTGCAATGGCCCAAACGGTCAGCTTGAAAACCCTCACCCATCACTGCTCCCTGGCCATATACTGTGATGGAAGGTCGGGCTGAATGACACATGGTCATATGACAATTCGATGGATGTAAGATAAGTCACCATGCCTGGTCAGTTGACATTTTCTGCACAAAATTCAGATTCAGTTTGACTTATTGGGGGAGTCAAAGCTTGTCTCTTAGTTGCTCTCAGCAAGGAGAGGCAGAATCCACTAGGATTCCCAGAGCCTCCATCTCATCTGCCAGGTTGGAGGGAGATTGCTCTGACCCCTGCTTAAGTGGCAGCAAAGGGCAGGAGCCTGGTGGGAGGAGAAAACAACTGTCAGCATACTCTGTTATAGAAGGTAGCCCCTGAAATGGGAAAAAAATTTAACCTTCACAATAACAGCTATGAAAGCTAGTATTTATCTAGTATTTACTATGTGCCAGATACTGTACTAAGTGCTTATAAACATTTCCCAAAACAATTCGATGAGCTAGGTATTATTTTTAGTTTTAGTTTTATTATTGTAGTTTTATAGACAGGGAATCTGAGGATTTAATAAGAGACGTAATCTAGCCAAGGTCATGTAACTCGGAGGTTACAGAGTCTTCACTGTCTGTCCCTAGACACTACGCAACACGGTCTCTCAAGTCACGTGTGAACAAATATGTTAAGTTACTGTGACCCAGGGAATGCTTAGTGATTAAGAGACATGCGTGGCAGAGCTAAAATAAGGATAATTTGCTCTTTAAAATTAACGTGACTCTTTCTCTTAACCACCTGATCCTAATTTTTTAAAATACATTTTTTATTTATTTTTAAAAGATACTTAGATTACATAAATTGTTACATAAAAAAATATAAGGGATTCCCATATGCCCCACTCCCCAGACCTCCCACTTTTCCCCACATTAACAACTTCTTTCATTAGTGTGATACATTCATTGCAATTGATGAACACATTTTGGAGCATTGTCACTAAGCATGAACTATAGTTTACATTGTAGTTTACACTCTCTCCTACTCAATTCTGTAGGCTATGGCAGGATATATAATGGCTTGTATCTGTCACCACAATGTCATCCAGGTCAATTCCAAGTCCTGAAAATGCCCCCATATTACACCTCTTTTTCCCTCTCCCTGACTTCACCACCTCCACTGGCCACTATCTCCACATCAATGATATAATTTCTTCCATTGCTAGAATCACAAAAAGTCTATGGTAGAATACCAGTAAGGCTACTCTAGTCCATATTTTATTCTCCAGTCCTGAGGATTCTGGGATGTTGATGCCCACTCCATCTCTATTTGAGAGGGGACTTCGATCCCATATGGCTGATGGATGGGACTTTCTTGCTTGCAGTTGTAGACTCTCTCTGTTCCTTGGTGTGCTGGTTGTCCATCCTTACCTCCCCATCAGCTGTCCTGGGTGAGTCCAATGAACCGGAGAGTAGGTGCTGCAACTCCTCTGAGGTTCAGGGACCAGCTAGCACATGGACAGCCCAGAGATTCAAGTCTCCTGAATGTACACCTACCAACTCCAGCACCAACTATAGGTTCAAACAAAAGGGACAGAAAAGGCATATGTAGAGAAGTCACATCTGAGTCCAACTCTGTCACACTCAGGAGCACAATCTCCAAAGTAGGGTCCACTGGCAAGGCACCAAACTCCAGAGCCATCTGCCACAACCACAGGATCTGGGTGTCTCTGGAGCCCTCAGGAGCCCCATTGTTTGGGGTAGTGTCCACTTTGGCTGTCTATGAGATCCTGCTGAGACGTACATAAGCGTTACCTCTCTGATGACGTCCCAACTCACTTTGAAGTCTCTTAGCCATATAAACTCATTTGTCTTTACCTTTTCCCCCTTTTATTCAAGGTCTTTTTCTAGTTGTATCACCAGCTGGTGCCTGATAGTAATCCCTCAGTGCCAGGGAGGCTCATCCCCAGGAGTCATGTCCCTTGCTGGGGAGCAGGTAATACATCCACATGCTGAGTTTGGCTTAGAGACAGGCCACATTTGAGCAACAAGGAGACTCTCAGGAGGTAACTCTTAGGCACCTGTATTAGTCAGCCAAAGGGGTGCTAATGTGAAATACCAAAAATGGGTTGGTCTTTACAAAGGGTATATATTTGGGGTAGAAGTCCACAGTTACCAGGCCATAAAGCATAAGTTTCTTCCCTCACCAAAGTCCATTGTCACGTGTTAGAGCAAGACAGCTGCTGACATTTGCCCAGGGTTCAGGCTTCTGGGGTTCCT